>JAAVTS010000646.1:30180-49414 GCA_022845575.1 Baylisascaris ailuri
ATATATATATATATATGTATATATAAGACATAAATAATGGCAATGAAAGTTCGAACGCTGCGGCTAAAGCTATTCTGGTGCTGACCAAAATTTTGTGAAAGAGCAGAAAGCGAGTTACGACAAGGAAAGAAGAAGAGAAATTTTCCCTCTGAAGTGCAAAGACGGTGCTTTAGCAGTGATATCCGATGGCATATCAAAGCAGCTTCCTTTTATTTTCTTTTATGTCAACATCCCAAAAAAGGAAAACCTATGTTCACATATGTGAGAAACAAAACAAAAAGAAAAACAAAATCGAAAAAACAAGAGGGCAAGAATTTCCTCCTCGAAATCTTCGCAACAACTACTGTTCAAATTTTAGTACATGAGATAGGGAAACACTAGCGTGAAGGCCGTGATAAGTCAACCGGAAGTTGAGAGGCAATAAGCAACACACGTCTTAGCGATAGTATCAGGAAATACAATGCACGTTAGTGCAATATGCAACTCATATGTAACTAGAAACTGTTAAAACATTGTTTATGATAAAAAATTTCTGGGCAGAAAACGATGTCAACTTGAGACAAGGATGAACAGAAGCACGTCACTGAGAACGGAATCTGAAGGAAGCCGCATATAAGTTTACTACGAAGAATCAAGCCGAAATTTGAGCTGGTGGTGTTTCAGTACTTTCCAATTGAAGATGCTCAGCATTAAAGCATAATCTAGCATGGATGGGCAGCACTATATTTTCCTAAGATTGGAGGGAATGAAAACTAGAATGTTTTTTTATTAATTTGATATATGAAATCCAATGAGACGACAACGGCATAACACTTCAAAATGGATAGGTGGTAATTAATGAAGGCCTTATAGCTAATTCAGTGATTCAATACACAAGTAGTGTAGAGCACTGAGAATACAGCCTGCAATTTTGGAAGGTTTATAGGCGAAAGCGGAATACTTCAAAATCCAATGAAACTACGCACTGCATCACTTAGAACAAACAATCGCATGTCACAGCCTCAGAAAAGATGAACGTTAGGTATTGTATACGCGCAATTAGCAATTTTAATGGAAAAGATTTCACTCTCATAATTTCGACGAAATGTTCAATACGCCATGGCCTTTTTCAACTGTTGAAGCAAGGAAGAGTTTTTGAAAATATCCTGAAGCATTATGGGCCGTATACAGTTGATTTAGCTGCTGCATTAGTGATCTCCGGTTAAGTTCATTGAAATAAAAACTCGATGACTATTTTATAATGTAAAAGAGAGTCAGTGGAGTTCCTGATAACGAATCAGCTCAGTTGATAAACATTAATCGAGGAAAACGGCAACCGTTCGGGACGAGACGCAGTCCTCAAATTCCACAAACGGAGTTGCATCCATTGAATAGAACATTTTCATGGCATTTTTAATGAGCGAATACAAGAAATTTATGAGGGGAGAAATATTACGACAGCAGCACATTTGTATAGTTCAATACTTCTATTTCAAGCGTGATAACGGCTTATGACGCAATCAAAACAGAAGGATTTGGAAGAATTTCCACAACCCGATACTTACTGCAATCATTTCAAACAATTACTCTACAAGCGAAGAGACTTTATAACACTTCCCAATATACATTCAAGCACAAATTCATTTTGTCCACATTTCTATTGACACTTCGTACCTTCCGTCTTCACGTACAAAAACACGATCGTCATTTACCACTGTAGAATTAAGGCGACAAAGAAAAATGCAAATCGTACCAGGCGCTAGGTGATAAGCTTTTGACGGTCTTTCTGCTCTTGACCATCACCCCACTCAGTTGAGATTGCCAATACATTATAAACTAGCGGAAACTAGCAAAAAGTGAAGAGCTTGAACAGAAACAACCGAGTGAATGGAATTCAATTAAATAAGCAAAAAGTCAAAGAAGAAAGGGGGTTCAGAATTTTACCACTATGCTTTGTACGAATTACTGAAATCGTTAGAATTCAGAGTCACTGATGATGTTGGGAACATTTGAATGCCTACAAACATATAGCCATACCGTATTCCTTTCCAAACGAACATTGTATAGGGAAATATAGAAGCTTATGTTGCATTTGGAATTGTCATGGGCTACTTCCTCAAATATTTATAGTCAATAGAAAATAAAAAAGTTGAAATTATTTTAAAAAAAATATCGAAAATATGGAAAAAATTATCGAGAAGGAATTTATATTGCAATGGAGGCAAAGAAATATTGCATCATAAAAAAAAAAATCCGAGTGCTGAAGTTTAAAAAAAAAGGCGATAGAAATTTGTTCACACGATTGAAACTTGTTTTAAGGAAAATAAAATAGATAACTCTCTATTGCTAAATGTTCAAAAATCATTGAACTACTGTATTTGTTACAATAACATATTTGCTCACTGTTTACTCAACATTATATCAATCATTAATGATTACTCGCTTTCATTGAAAAGAATTAAAAATATTTCAGTTATAATCTAATCAATTACAATTGTTTCAGCTATAATTCATTTCTGAATCAACGTGTAGAATAGATTATAGATTTATATAAATCCACAAAACGGTTATCATCAATAAAACATTTTAAAAGTTTACACAGCAGTGCACATCTGAAATAAACAAAAATAAAAAGAGCTACTGTATCTAAAAATTGAAACGATTTTTAACGTCCTTTTGGGAAAAAAATGAACCACCAAAGTAATTCCCTTCTTTGTCGATAGCACACCGATGGGGCACCATAATGCAGTGACGCCATATGGCAATAACAAACGATTCATTTCACACAGGTAACTACAAAAGTGATGCCCTCTTCCTCACAAACCCAATGCAAAAATGGGGAATAGAAAGTGAACAATAATAGATGTTAAAGATTTAGTTCATTTATCAAGACGCACTCTTTTATGGTCTATTTTCCACTTTTATCTTTTGCCCTCCTTCTAACACTTTTCGAAGTGACAGAAGAAAATGGAAAAAAAAATCCAGAAATTCCATGAAAGAACTAGTATTTTTAGAAAAATGAGATGCGTATGCAAAAATAGGGCATAAAAATGAATTTACTTTTAAGATTTGATGGCAGTCGTCGAACACGATAAAGATCGATGTTATGATATTTTTAAATATTTCAATTATTATCCGAAATTGGCAAAAGTTGTGGAGCAGGTGTTTGAAACGGCAATGACCTTTTTCATATTCTTAGAAGACGACCAAAGAAGTGATGGAAAGTGCGCTCAACGATTTCAGTTTAAGGTGCGCTCGAAAGGTTAGTGAAATTCGCATTCTATCTGATCGAAAAAACTAAATGTGACCTGGAAAGGATTTTTGAAAATAAAATGCACTTCGGATTTTTCCCCGCAATAGCTCATGTTCATTCACATAAATCGATATTTCCACTTTTTTCGAGCGAAATGTGAAAAACAGATGAATAGCTCCGGCATAATAAAATTAGCTTAAAGTTGACGACGACATGCATTCCCAGCATATACGGCTAACAGTAAATTAAATCGACTTGCATGAAAATGCTGGAAGCACGAGCAATATTGAAGGTGTATTTTAGAGAATATTGATGAGACTTGAAGTTCTCGTAATTAAACTAAAGCATATTTCGCAGACCACCTCTCCCCTCCCCTTGCAATCCCCTTCTCCATCTCTGCATTCAATAATTGCAAGTTTCTACTTTGGAAAGTTGAAGCTCACTAGTCGTTTCTGAAAAAAAATCTCTAAAATGAACATATCAAGGTTAAATAAATCCATATTCAATAGCACCATTGATCTTTATTACCGGAAAAATTCGTTTTAAAAAATCACCAACTAACTCACTCATAATGATATTTAAATGATGAACTTCGAATACTCCTTCGAATACTCGCAGTTATTGTTTTATATGTTCATTCCGAAATGCTCTATGAGTGATCAAAATGATCATATTGGTTTAAGGTGACGGCGTTAACTTCAATTCGGAATTCCCTCAGATAAAGCATTTAAATTTTGCATAAAAAAGCAATGATCAATGCAGCAGATAGTTGTTCACTGAGTATCGCTATGTGATCGTCAACATTATACGACTCTCTCAAATGCTCTGTTTCAGATAGACGCAGCGATTTCTCGCTTAGCGAGAAAAAAACCCATAGATTTGTCAATATTCGTAAACATCTATGCAAATCAAGTTTACTTCTCAGGTTTATAAATTCAATTACTTTACTATATTGTTATATCATTGGAAGTTATTAATTGTTATATTCTATTATAAATATTACCCTTACAATGGAATACTAAAAGAACAGTGAAAAGTGTGGTGCATATGAAAATGAAAGTTGCTGAAAAAATTAAAAAATCCCTCGGATATCTATACGCAAATTGCGACAATTGAAATGAAAAATACTATTCTAATATTACATATGACAGAATTGGAATTACATCAATATAATAGCATATTATATCATTAAAGTTTGTGAAATTAGAAAACATAACGCAATATATATTTAACGCACAATTTATATTCTTCAACTTAGTAACCAATAAACGGACATTCGCTATTCTTAATTAAAGCAGCATTTAAGAGCGTTATGCAATGACGATGATCATGTAACTGCAGCCCAATGGATCATGTGTAAACCTTTGAACGGTCATGTATAAAGCGACTGTGTAGCACTGCCATTATTCGGATGGCTATATGAGCAGCTTAAAAGCGTCGCTATCATTCGTGTAATAGAATGCATCTCTGCCATTTAAGCGTTACAACTGGTTCTACTTTTTACTACATTTAGCAACAGAAATTTTCAGAATTCTTATCTATATATTCTGAGTAAATTTGATATATTCAAAAGCAACCAAGTTGTAAATTTTAATTACTGCTACAAGTTATAGAACGCAAGTTTAGTGAAAGAATGATGAAAAATTGTGGAAATTGCCTATGTTATTTAATAACTATCGTAGTGTATCTTAATGATTCGCATTTCTTAATTTATAAGCAATAGTGTGATACAAATCCTATTTAAAATTATACAGCGAATGAAGAATTATACTTAAAAAATTATAGCGAAGTAAAGAAAGAAATAAGCTTAAGCACAAATAACGAATAATTTAAAATAGGAGAAACGTTCAGTGATTTCTAGACGGCGAAAGTTTTAACGGAGAAGATATGAATGTTCGAGTTGTAAGTTCCAAACAATTGTTTCCGGAGTCACAAAAACCACTCCATCAAATACAAAGTAAACAAAAATGATTTACAACTTCCGTTCGAACAAACAGAGAAGTTGAGGAAGAGAGAAAGAGAAGAAGGAAGAAAGAAAGGAGAGAAGCAGAAACAGGAAAAGGAAGGAAGAAAAAAGAGTGCATACTGAAGGGAAGGAATTAAAATACAAGTAAAGGGCAACAAAATGTGAACGAATTATTGTTCTAGGTTTAGCGACTCCAACAGATGATCATTGATTTAACATAAAGCAAGTTCCTCTTCTAGGCAAAACTTTTAATTTGCGACTGAATATTTGACTGCGACTATTATACCGCATACTTGAGTTGAATAGACTATCATCAAATGCGGTAAATAGAATAAATAAGAATCAGCACAAATGAGAAGTGAAAAAAAAAATGTTAGTAAAAGTGGAAAAAAGTTAGGAATCAAATGAATAAATGAAAAAGCGCGCCCTGCAATTTAAAAAGGTAGCACGATATGCGTTTCCTCTGATCAATTACATGATGAATGATTGAAAAAGAAAAATTCAAAAAAAAAATCCCAAATTACATACAATCTATTCTCATTTATCATTGAGAAATTTATCGCCGAAATCATCGCATTAAGTTCGACGGCTATGATGATGAGAAAAAACGGCGAAAATATTTTTTGAGCAAAAGGAATGTGGCAATCACACTCATCTCGTTGCTTCGTTGTAATCCGTTCAGATAATTCACTCGATTCAAATAATAACTCCATTGAATATTGCGCTTTTTTCGAATTTTTGTGTTTTTAAATCGTTATGGTATTCTCTATTTTCGAAGTTACATAACGAAAAAAAGTATCACAATAGGTTCCCCAATAATCGGTGACATAACAGTAAATTTCGATGCAAAAAAAAAGAGTGAATGAGTGGGATTTTTGGGAAGATTCCAGATATTAGAGTAATGTAATTGTAATTTCATTGAATGGAATTTAATCAGCATTTAACTATTCTACTTCGATATTTTCAAAGAGATTTTTTAAAATATGTATTTGGCATAATTCAGATATCAAGAGCAAGGCATTAGGGCCGAAAAATATTTTCGATTCGATGTCATAAGATAATAGCTGAAAAAAGACATTGAATGAGAAGGTTCAACAATAACCAAAAAATGATAAGTTTGATGCATCCAAAAAATTGCACTTTAAGTCATTCGATAAGCAAGTTCAATCAATAGGCCAAATTCCAATCATTTCAGTTTGTTTTGAATATAATGCAGCTGCAAATTTATTCAGCTTTATTGCAGTCATATTCGAAGTTCATTGTATGTTGAAGTTTAAACAATGTGCCCTCAAGAATCAGAAATATTTTAGCAGTTTATGAAAAAATGATTATCTCAAATATGAAGTGACTATCAAACAAACTTCATCTTGTAGTCATATTTGAGTTATTTTCACAGAGATTTCTTTTTGAAAACGTTCACTGCTGAAATAGTTCAAATGTTGGGAGGGGAGAGTGGGGATAGGGTTGCAATAGAGGATTCCAGGATGTTTTTTGAGATGCTGACTTTTTCTGGTTTATGAGGACATTAGAAAATATCAACAGTAAGGCAGCCGTGAACAAATCCAAAAATAAAATGTGGCTATAGCGTTGGCGGAAATCGGGATGCGGTATCAAAAACTGCCACATTTCCAATGATTCCTTTATATTAATAGCTGGAGCTCGCAGATAAGCCACCGAAAATATTTCCTTCGAAATTTCCGAACTTCATCAGCGCATGTTTCCGTTCGAAACTTTCTTAAGTCCAAGGACACAAACAATCCGGGGTTTCAAACTCTGCGGTTTCCCGAAACCCTAAACCTCGAATTCTTACTCCTCAAGCAAGTGCTCAGGATAACAAAGAAATATGCCACGCGCACAGAGTTCGAAATTTGAACAAATTCAAAAGGAACAGTAACGAAAGTAGGCAAAAAGATTGAAGCAGGAATATTATTGCAATTCTAGCATGATCTCTTGCCTAATATTTACCAAATTTTATCGTCCTATTTTCAAGATTATGTCAAAACTCATCACTTCATCAACTGTTACCAGCATATCTCTTTTTGTACTGCAATTTTGTGACCGAGCGGAAGTTCGTTTTGGTTCAGGAAATTGCTAAGCAATTAGGTCGAAATGAAACACAAAATCAGTGCAATAAACGACTGTTAGCAGACCGCCAAAGATACACAATACGCTAAGATGGCTACAAAACGTGTGCCTCACGATTTTGGCAGTTACCTTTTCTACTTCATTAATTACAGGTGTACTGCATGTGCAACGTATGGTTTGATAACGTAAACCATCTAACTATTACGGATAAATCTTATCTATCACATCTTGAAATGGACACTATCATCAAAGTGCAAACATTGAGTATTTCTAGAAGAAAGATTAAAATAATGAATGCGCGAAACGACAGAACATAATAGACGGTTTCATATCCCGTTGAAAATATTAGGGATAGAAGTGTGATAACGCCTGATTAACATATTGCCTTGAAGAGACCGTAAATGGATAGGCAAAACTGTAAGCTCGAAAGCATCCTTTCGAGACTTGGCAAATATCGAAAATTCGAGCTTTCTGCTTAACGAAACAAGTGGCTTTCATCTCAGGTTTCAATTAAATGCTAGCACGATATGATTTTCTGCATCTTTCTCATCTGATACAGAAAGAAATAATAAATATGCGAAATAATGTTTTCAATTTTATTTCACCATACCCAGTATAAAGTATCATCTGTAGCAACNCTTTCAATTTTATTTCACCATACTCAGTATAAAGTATCATCTGTAGCAACATTGATCCACTACCTGATCAATGAAATATAATCAATTAAAAGAGGTTGCTTCAAATTACGGCTGATAATACCCGGAAAATACGAAAGCAAGCTGAATTTATGAAGCTGCTATTAACAAAGAAAATGAATGACGCTCAGCATGATGGGGCAATAAGCAATCATAAGCATCCACTCAACAAAGAGCACAACAACGAATGCGTAATGGACAGATGGGTAAACGATGCCAAATCACAAATTTATAAAGCAATCATTGTGGCAGCCTTTGCAAATGATCTCGCTCGCAAATCAACAATACCTATGATCCACGAAAAAAGTCATTATTGGTGTTGATCGGAATAATTTCTGCAGCACTTAGACAGTGACGTAGTGCTAGGAATGACGTCATCTTCATTTCTAAGCTGCGATAATTTAAGAATAATTCGCAGTTTTTTTTTTTTTTTTTTTTTTTTATATGCACTTTCACAAATAAGAGAACCTAATTTGGAGTATTTCTCTGAGAACTTTGCATCAAACCTACTTGCGAGGGATAGTTTAAAAATTTGATTGTTTTCGAAATTTGAACGCATTTGAGTGAAACACAACATGAAAGATTTCCGGAACGGATATTCATGCACAGAAAAAATCCTGAAATTTTTTTGCCGGATGAAAAAATTTTTCTCACCGAGATAAATTTCTTTCAATCCAACCATCAGTTGAACTTGCGACAAACAGTAACGAAGAAACTGAATATCTGCGACGGATAAACGGAAAAAAAAATTATAGTGCATTTAATTGGGAATATTGAAAAGCGATTCGCAAACTAAACCGTTTGAAAAATTCTAATTGGCAGTGAAAAGAAAACTAATATAGCCCTACAGGAAAAACCAATGTTTAGCTGAGATTTGCACTCCTTTTTTTCAGATCCAGTTTTATAGTAGCTAAGTCCCTACGATTTAACTGCTTAGATGCCTTTCAGGTGTTTAACAGAACGATATCAGCAAACCTTGAGTGAAGAATCAAAGCAGTTTCATTTTCGTTCCTATCAAAGAACCATAGCGACAAACTTTTTCTACGGAATCCGTTTTGCCATCATCACGGCTCAGTGCTAAGCAGCAAAACACTGGAAAATATATATCGAATAGAAATTACTAAAGATCAGATATGGACATTCTAGTATATATGAATGGCGAATTCAACCTGGAATATTTCTAAGAATGATCAAGAAAGAAAAATTGCAAGTTGGCACGCATTGCTCGCCTATGCAAAGAAGCAGTGTAAGGCATCGGACAGCTTTAATAAACAAACCTACGCTCATGAACATGGTTGTTCCGAGTGGACAATTGATTTATACAAGACTTATATTATCGTTCATCTTCGGCAGATTTCGCAAAAAATATGATTGAATTTTAGCAGAAGAAAGGCGAAAACAACGGTTGGAATCAAGGAAGATCGATAACCCAATAATTCAATAAACTTTCGAGATTCTGACATCGATATCGCAACAATGTAATTTTCAAGATTCTAGAGTGGACGGTCAAACGCCGTTGGTGTAATCATTGCATCAAATTTAATGAGCTCGGCTTTGATTAACAATGATTCGAAACTGCCAGTGAAACAGATTCAAGAACATAAGAACAAATATAAAAAAGGTACAGCATCCCGCTTATGCAACTTTTTGCAGAAATGCATCGAACGAATTGTTCGTCGTTGAGGCAAAACAAATTCAGATGCAACTCTCTGATTGAGCTTGGAATTGAAGTCCTACAAAGAAAATAAAATTGCGTAAAAACAAGCATGCGAGGGTTCATCTTCTATTGTGTTGTAAAGCGTCAGCCGATGCAACTTTAGCGAAAATTTGTGCGGAAACGGAAGAACACATCATTCAACACAAAGCAAATCTGTGAATGTTGTGAAAAGGTTAATCAGTATTCTAGCGAACCTGTTCAGCGATAAACGTGATCATCAACCACAGTAGCTTGATGAAAATTTTCAGCTAAACAGAGATGCGAAAGCGAACTATTATTCGGAGGAAGGAATGAAAAGGGGTAAATAAGAAGTGGCACCTTGCTAGCCGGTTTTTGTCACTTCAAGTCTACCTAAATCGGTAGTGTAAGCAGTAGCTGTTTTCCAACGACTAAGTTTTGGGAAGCGGGATTTAATGCAACACCTCCGCAACAGCCGCCATCGAAAAATTCGGTTTACGGTTTGCTTAACAAGCGAAAGTCCATGGTAAGAGATGTATATGTTCCTTCGAATGTGACATATTACAATAATTTGCTGAATGTGGATAAGCAAAAATAAAGTGCTTCCAAAATTACAGTTCCTAGATGAAAGCCACGATAGAGTGAATGTGCTCTTCCATTTAATATTTGAGATAATACATTTGCATGTGAAGGCTCTTTGCATGTAAGAAGTGAGCTTTAAAGGCAAATATTAGGAAAACAAGGCCTATGCGGCTTTGCATATGAAGACTTTAATGCCGAAGAATTTCACTAGCTAGGCTAGCACGATGTGCGTTTTTTTCAACTGAATAAAACAAACAAATACCCTATTTATAAATTCGCTGAGAAAAAACAATTGAACAATTCATACTATGCGCTCACCTAAAGGGACACTTCGTTGTGAAAATTTTTGTCAGGGAGTGACTATGAAAAATTCATTTATAATCACCTTGTGAATGATGATAGAACTAAGCTCGGGCTCAATTCGACTACTTGGAAGAAAATTGGGGTTTGTTGAAACCTCTACGCATCGATAGCACAAGCCAAATTCCATCATATTGGCTTTTATGGCTCACAGACTAAACTAATAGACAACATATGGGCGCACACACATCTGCATATGCGTGTACATGTAACATGTTCAAACACGTACACATATACATGCACCCAGAAGCATATACACAAACGCACAAATGCATGCACAAACACAGAGTACGTATTTGCATATTCGCGCACAAAAAAAATCTACATCACTTATTTACTCTTCTATACAAGTATACGCACATGTATGCAACCAAACACAAATAAATCAACAGGATTACAAGCATAAGGTGTGTCTAGTATAGAACATTTTATTCTACTAACTGTAATGTTCCATTACCTGTAATGTGTCTCTACGTAGTGCGACTAAACGTTTGTCATCTCTAAACAGTATGTTACCTGCATTCAACATGATCTTTTTGATTGATTTCGATCAAAAAGAAAAAACAATTGAAGACTATAAATCAGGTACAATATTTAAGAATCCACATGATGTATATGATAAATGAAACAAAAACGATTAAAAATGAAACACGACAGTCTAAATATAGGCAAATATTTACTGATAAAATAGAGAAGGAAGCTTCATTTCTATGTAAATAAACTCAAAACTATATCGACGATAGGTGTCGTGACTGTGCACGAATGCAAAGAAAACAACGAGGTTGGTGATGACCGATCAGAAGTGTAATTCGCACGAATATCAAAGTTGCACTTACAATTAGCGCCCAAAGAAGTGGCGAGGCATAAGTTGCCGCAGGCATCATCTGCGTCAACAAGTTGGCTACATAAACGCATCCCTAAGGCTCGGGGACCGTTAAACCGCGACCTCGACTGTTGAAATGTGACTTCGTTCTTGTCAATTGTATTTCGTCGTTCATGAGTTTATACTGTATCATCAGCGTAGATCGTATCGTTTGATAATAATAGCCTAGCGTGATGTTGTTTTAACTCTTCGTGCTGAAGGTGTCTTCGTGCAAGAGTTGCATCACACAGAAAGTAGCTTCCTTTTTTTTCTCTCTTTCGAGCTTTCTGAGGCTCAAATGTTTGCCGCTGTGTATGTGCGCATGTACTTTCTCGTTGTCATTGTATGCTAATGTTGGGTGTCTTGTTTGCGATGGTGTGCGCCATCGTCGTTGAGGTGAGCTGATGTTCGTGCGTTTTGTTACGTGCTTGTTAACCATCGCTTTTAATACCTAATATTATCGTAAAAGCCCAAGTTTGAGTTTGAGGTGTGGTTCACAAGGTGGCACCAAGGTGCGAACAAGAATTCTGTGCACGGTGGAATATGGTATTGCTATTGGAAGGCGAACCACCTCAACAATACACGGTATATTATTGGGTAACTGGCAGAGGCGAAAGGTGGTTATTGGTGCAGAGAGGACGTCATCGTCTGGAGCGCGACACATCAACTCAGGCGTGAAAACGGCAGGTAGTGAGGGAGCAGCAGCACAGCCGACATCTAACAGCAGTTACAGGCCTTGTTTCCAGAAAGATTTTGTCTTGTTTTGCTCAGTTTCACTGTTTGTTCGCAAACCTTTGGAAGCATAGTAACCTTCTTGTTGACCTCGTTACCAGGGGTCAGTACAATAGTTAGCAATTCTAGCTAGCGATAATCCGTTCCAATACTACCATTTTAAAAGGTTTCCAAATAGAAAAATGGTGGACGGATTTTCCATTGTTTAACAGCTTGTTTTCGAGTGGTTTTTTGAGCAAAGCAGCTGCTGAACAAACGCATTGTGATGAAAAGTGGATGTATGCGTTAGCACGAAAATGCATATGAAGATGGAAAACGGCTATGAAAATAAACCTCTCGAAGAACAACGAGAAAAATTCACTCCCGAAAAATTCTTTATATTATATTAGAGAAGTTAAATCCCTTAAAAAGGCCATAAACTACAATCATCGGACTTCATTCGCCTTGCGTGTGAGTGCAGCTAAGACAAATTTTTATTCGTTTTCATCATCTTATGAGCTAGTTTTTGCATCGACAAGAGTTTCCATCTCAGCGAGATCATATACTTTCGCCGAATACTTAATCGCAAAAACTGAGTTGAATCCTCGTATTGATCGATAAAAATTGAAAGTATTATTTTCTTAGAATGCACTATGTACGAAGAAATTTCTTCCTATACAGCAAAAAAAAGATCCTTCGTTAGCGATGCAGAAAAGTTTTCAAAACTTTCTGTGAATGAAATCGTTGATGATAATAAGCATTACTAAGAGCTTAAGAATTACAGCTTCATTATGGCTTCGAATGATGAAATAGAAGAGTTTCAGCTCAATTTTTAAAGTAAATTTCTGTGTCGAATAGAAAATATCGTTGAAAAAAAAGGCGCAACGCACCAGTGTTGTGAACTAGAAAGCTTCCTTGCTCACGCCGACTTCAACGCAAATGTTCATTGACTAATGTGTTGTGCTTGAAGCAAATTGTTTGGCTCATTGCCAAGCACACTTCAGCATTCGATGCAATAAATAGTAAAGTGTAACGATCGCTGATTTATTCGGTTGATCGTTCGCAAGATCTGGTAGTTCAAATTCCTCGCTTTCAGATGATCAGCGCCTGTCTCTACGCTCATCCACGGGTGAGGTGAACTTTGAACACGTTGGAGAAAATTCGGCGGGCCCAGAGAAGGTTTCAGCAATAGGTAGTATTTATGCGGACATCCCCCATGCGTTCATCTGTTTCAAAGGCCATAATCCACAAAAAGGTTATGCATCGAACCGTGCACACCACTGTGTTAGGAGCAAATGCGCCAGTGAGTTTCAGCCGCACTTTACATATCCAGCCACTTCCATCGAGAGGCAATAATTGATCGAAACTGCAACTTTTCAAAATTCCTAATCCACCGCAATTCTGTACTAGCATGATACGACGCAACAACACGAACAATTCAAAGATGGTCCCCGATAAAAGAAAGTGTTTTTTAACCATTCGTCCCTGCGGGATGTCCCACTGTTCCCTATTCCCATGTGGAATTTCCAGAACGCAAACTCCTCTCGAAAGGGCTCTGCGAGCATAAAAGGTCTCTTGTTCTCGCGGTGTATATGATTCACCACATCACATGATGGGACCCCTTCTCCGCGTGGCGATTGTGGGTCACATCATTTCGTAAACGCTATACCGATTGATAAGTGTGAAAAAACCGGCGGCAGAACGACCAGTTCCTAACTTCGAATCCCTCCATGAAATTTTGCTGCGTTCAAATAAACGAATATCCTATATAAGGCAACGTTATGCTAGGATGGTGAGAAATTTCCCATGGCTAAAAGCGAGGGTATGCTGACATGAAGTAAGCAGTGCAGTCGTCTTAAGAAATTAAGCTATTGTCATTTGCAGCTTTCTGACAGTAGCATTATGCCAAAGCTGGACGGACTTAAGTGATGCGACCGATCTATGTGTTTGGTGATTTGTTGCTTAGGCTTCTTATTTTCCTGTTTTGTTGAGAATACACCAACCCTTCGTTCACTGCCTGATAAACTACCTCATCAACTTCAATAAGGCGGTGTTTATAATAAGCGTGAAAACGCGCCAGGGGATTTGGTACAATATGCAATTCTCGACTACGCACATTTAACCATCCATTTTCATAAGTTGCTAACGGAAGCAAGAATGTGCAATTTAATACTTCCACATTTGAATTTATCTGGTCGCCCGAGTTCATTTCCCGCCCAGAGTTTGTTCTTCCGTGACCCGATTGAGCACAACAGAATCCATTACATATTAAATTCAAGCGATCTTTAGCAGTCCTCAAATGCTTACAGTACCGTCAGAAGCTGAAGAAACTGAAGGAGCAGTGTGAGGCATGACATAAAAGGCCAACCTATGGTACATATTATGTCCACCAAACCCAGCAATTCTGGGTTCAATAGTTCACAAATTGGAGTTATCGGAGAGATAGACAAACACAAGCCAACTTTCAAGAATGCATTAAAAATCACAGAAGAACATGATCTGTGCTTATGCAGCATGGCGCTCTCATCGTACTTGTGTCATAATTTCCGATCTTGCAGCTTTTCAAAAATAATGTGGCAGGATTAAGCAATAAATTAGAAAATTACGATTATAATGTGCATCGAAATTGTTGCGAGCATATAAAAGTTCCGCTAATTAAAATATTTCATACACCTATCGCCTTGCCTGTATGGGTTACTCGAAAAAAAGTTTTTTATCGAAATTCAACCCTAATCGAATTTAAACAGAGCACTGGTAAGCATATTGAGTGCAATTTAGAAGCCACCACCATGCACTTGCATGATGTGAAATTTTGGAAGCTTGCCGAAGTTTTTTCAAAGATTGGCTAGGTTACAATAATTACTTAAGTTTTCTGGGCTGGTAATTATAAGGTAGTGATTATCTTTGCTTATCGCAAAATGGTATCTTGTGCAGAAAACGCAATCGCACCTTTAACATTGCAGAATTTAAAGATGTTTATGAAAGGAACTAACGTTAAAGACATTTAAGAAGCGCATGACTCGAGTTAACCATTGTAAAAATTGCAATCTTAATTAGTTCATTTAGATTTCTTTGAGAGAATCCAAAGAAAAAACGATTCTATTCATCATTTGCAATCTTAAAATCGCTTGCTCAACCTTTGCAAATTGCATATGTATCAGCGGAAATCCGAAAGAATTTGAACATAAAAAGTGAACAATTTCCTGAAAAAATGATTGCAAAAACGCTTCCTCAATACTTTCTTAGTTTTGCATTGTTTGCACTGTTGGTTGCTTGCGGATCGATAACGCCGACTGCAAAGTGCGTCGTGCTCTAGCTCCATAGAGTGAGTGCGCCTTCCTTAGTCACGCGCTGCATATTTTCAATGGTGCACGATCCGTTAACGTTGTAAACAGAAATATGTCCATATTTTGCTTAACTATTATGGTTTACACCTATACACTTTAATGATCGTATTTAAGACACGAGCCAGATATGAAATTTTTCAAGGAGCAAACGCTCGTGGCATAAGTTTTCAAAAACTTTTAAGCATCCAGTTTTCAATTTTTCGTTTTCCTGCACTTTTGCAAATTCTTGTGCGAAAGGATCATGGCGATATCACGTTTCAATTTCAGATATTTGTGTGTGTGTTTGTTTGGCCTATTTGTCGGTATGCCTGTCCCTCCGGCTGCTTCAACTCCCGAATTCGCAAATTTGACCATCTTTCAACTAGAATTAGGTGGGTAGGAAATTTTTCCCCTTTTTCAATAGCACAAAAACAGTCGATCGTTTGTTATCCTATATTCCGCAAGCGCAACATTTAAGACGTTATTAGGCTGCGCGATTTTCAGTCATAAAACTGACATTATCGATAACAACATTCCAAAGTATCGGTTTAGTAATTGTCCACTGATTAAAACCGATCCCTATTTGGGTGGAATTCACTCAGTAACACAATTTGACAATTCCCCGTGATCTGCACAAGAAGTATTGCAGCCATAATTGCCAACCACATAATTTAAATTTATCCCATTTCTCATCTTTCTGAATTTTCATCAATTTCCTTCTTTATGCTGGAATTCGAAGGGGAAATATGCCGAAGAAAGTGAATGCCACATAAAGCAAATTCGAAAAGAATAGAAGAATGGCAAATCAAAATTTTATGCATAGCTATTTTTTTCGATAAGAAAGCAATATGAAAAAGCGATTGCATTTAGAAATTCTTTTCTCGGATGAATCAATGGAATCGCAATTCAATCAAACATACAATAAATAGCAAACAATGTAATATTTTTACATTGCACTAATCTTTTATGAAATGAAAACCCCTGTCGTTATGGCAATTCCTCTGAGTAGATAAAAGTTGTATGAGTATGAGTTTTGCCGAATTATAAGAAACAATTCGATACGAATAATATTTAAGTCATTGTGCCGTATAGTGCATTACTTTGAGCCCGCCATTACATTCGATTGCAAAGAACTGACAGTTTAAAAATTCAAAAATCAGTCAAACAACGAGATAATCATTTAATAATAATCATTCGTAGTAAGAAAACATGCTTTAATTACTTTTGTTCAAAGTTGAATGGAAAAAGCATTTGCAGTAGAACTACAATTGTCACAAAAATCCCGAAGAGATATCGATATGTTCATAATAAAATACAGCATTACTTCGCTAATGTTTCAGCTAATGTGAAAATTGCAGAATTATCCAGGAGGTTTCCAGGATATCCAGGAGGTCAAAATAGCACGCTGATTTTAATTCAATGGTTCAGCTTGCCATTAATATTTATTGCTTCTTTAGATTGTCGATTTAAATATGCATTTAGAATTTAGCCTTCGGTTTATTACAAATAAGCCTCTCAAAATCGAAAGAATACAGGCAGGAATCTAGATGAAATTTAGACTGTCGGAGTTGGAAGTAACGGTTTAGCACTTCCTATACACAGGACAAATAAACACGAAGCCGCATCAACTATCAGCAGTGAATACCTGATCTTCAAAAAACGTCTATGTATCCTTAACAACTTGCAAACACTGCCTATCTCTGTATGTTTCCTTAGAATCACTTGTTACAGTACAGAAATAGCGATCCTTTCTATTCCTTTCGCAGGATAATTCACAAAGAATATACTACAAGTAGTAAGATTGGTATGTGAGCGTGGTTCCAACAACAAAAACCCGAAAAGACCACAAAGTTGCGGGTGGCGTTGAGGTTGGCACTTGTTGTTATCGCTATTGCAGCGTAAGTGAAGCAATGAAAATAGAAGAAAAAAAGCTTCGCGGCTGGATAGTTGCCAAGAGCGATCCTTTCCGCAGCGAATGATGCTCATCAGTTGGCAAGCGCTCTCCTTCAATGCATCCGGTTGGCACCGGTTTACAATGCAGTTGATGTTTGTCAATAATGCAATTATTGACTGCTCATTCGAATTGCCGTCAAAGAGTAGTAAGCTATGTGATATGAGCACATAGTTGCGCCTTGAAAAACGCGGGGTTAGGGAAGCCGATCATCTCCTCCTCGCCCTCCCTCCCCCCCCCCCAACCTCTTTTCTCTCCTTCCCATCAAGTCGAAAATCGGCGTCCAATCTAACGTCACATCTTCCCTTAAGTTTCTTTACATTTCTGTCGATTGCGAATTGCATTATTTATGGTTTGTGAGTGCTTATATGTGCAAATTTTTATAAATTTTTGCTTCTTTATAATGGATTTGCGCTCAGTTTATGGTAGCAAACAATAAAATCGATTAGCGTCTTTATGTGTTTTGCGCATCGACCACCTATTCATCGTTATTTCTTTGAAATTTTATGCGAAATTACAAATCTGCAAAATTATTTCCTAAAAACGTATTCAGCTAAATCGGCTTCTAAGTAAGGCTGAGTATTTCAAATCACCGTTAAAAATCAACTGTGCTCTGAAATATACTGCAAAAATATACGTCTGATAGGAATTGCGGTGAAAGAAACAGAACGTTATAGCAATATATCAAATTACAACAAGAATGCTTTCTAACGATGAGTAACAAAAGTAGAATAAAAGTCTTTCCTAAGATTATTGTAATATGCTCATTTATTTATATTTTTACTTACTTTAACGTCCCGATACAGGAACTATAATGAAGAGGAACAGTAAGAAAGATCAAAGCATACATAAAGACGGGCAGGTAGACCTTATACGCAAGAGCAGTAATGGTCGATTATAAAATGCAACGGAAGCAAATGTTATGTGGGTGAATGTGATCTTGTAGAGACTCATTCGAGGTTTACATTACCCATTTGAAATTATAAGTGCAGTTGAAGATTCTCAATGCACAAATCGGCGTGTTAAACACTACTGTATTTTTTTTTTCAAATATTCTTTTTTGTCTTAGCGAGATGTTATGAAACACTGTGAGGATTTCACTCAACAATATGCAAATTTGTTCCTCTAGATCAGAAATATGTAAAATGATGTAATTTCCTTTTCTTTCATTGATGGTTCAAGTTGTCTGTAATGGGATCTTTACTACCTTAAAAGTAATACTTTGTTATGCAAATGCTCTTAATGAGAAATCGTGATGTGCTAAACGCTGCATATACACAAGTCTAATGAGCATGATGTCTAGTTTTGCTAAGACGTATTGACAATTTGAAATATGATTCTCTATTTAGAGAACAATTTCACGATTCTTGGAAAGATACATATGTACAAATACATGAAAACAAACTTCCTTAAGAGTTTTAGCGATATTACGATCACCAACCTTGCAAATGATTTTAAAAGGCGATTATTGAGCCGACGATAATGTGTTGGGGTCGAGCAAACAGTAGCCCCTTCGTATTCATCAGGTTCAACTTCGTGAATTACGTCAGTAGAAACTGAATGGCTGATAATAATGCGTGGACGTGACACATCTCTCGTTCCATACTCCATCTGGCGCCAGACCAAACTCTGAAAATTCAGCCAGTTATAGAGAGTTTGACGTTTTCTGCACATGATGCAATTCGACTAAAGGAAAAGCAGTCAAATAAATATGATCGAGAAACGACACTTTAACGCACCACACTGAAAAATTTCAACTGATCTGGACAGATCCAATCCGTTAATTCAT
>JAAVTS010000646.1:49765-65368 GCA_022845575.1 Baylisascaris ailuri
GATGGAGCCGTATTTTGACCGCGTTTACGCGTTTAGGATAGGTAAGGTATGGAGCTATTTTGAGAGTCGCTGAAAGGTTAGGTGATCGGAGTGGAATAGCAGGGCAGAAAGGATAGAAGAGCATATAGAACTAACACGACATTGAGAAGAAAAGGTAAAAGCACAGCCACTCACTGAATACCGGCTAATGCACGGGAAATTTAAAAATTAAAAAAATTGAGGGTGGGCGCAGCTTTACCTATCAAAAACCTCCACGAACAACACTTCCTCCGCAGGGAAAATGGCGCTGTAAGTGTACAGCGCTATTGGAGATCGCCCCGCGCTGTTGCAGATTCCAGAGCGCTAATGCAGATTGCAGAACGATATTGCAATGTATTGCGGATTGCAAAGCGCTACTGCAGTTCATGCGGCGCAGATTGTGAGATGATGCAGCTAAACTATAGGGAGAAATGGATCCGACTTGTGATTTCTTCGTTACGAAGTACGGTTTTATGCAACTATATAATGGCTTTTGACTGCTCAAAAAGCTTCAAATACAGTAGCGCTGATATTTAAACAACGAGAGATAATGTCAGAACTATTATCCTGAAAAAGTCATGTAAGATACGAATGAAGCCTCCAAAACTAACGAATCCTCCCATCTCTCATTTTTTAGGGGCTCATCCACGCTCATTTCACTCATGACGATGGCTGGGAGAGACGTGTATACACGGGATTAAGTTTGAACATTCATTCTATTGCACAGAAGTGCTCATCACGCTGTTTCTACTGATCGAGTAAAACTATAATAATTAAACTTTAAAAATTCTGGTTTATTATTTTTAATTCATTCACCAAAAACCGTCGTGCACTGGCTGTTGATAATCCATCCACAATTTAAATCGTCAGAATGGTTGTTGTCTGTTATGCTCAGAGAATCGGTGGATCTTTACATCTGCACCATTTAACAATTGGCTTTATCTCAAAAACGTAAATAAGCATTACTGAATAGCCTTTGATATAAGTGATGAAAAACCTGATACACCAACTTGAGAGTGCAATAAAAATTAAACCTATCAGAAATCCTCTGAAGAAACGTAGTTATTTATGGAGATGAGTTTTTTCATCCACTATGGTTATGTACATAAGTGGAATCGAGATGAACTTAACAAGTCTTCATTTACGAGACGAACAAAAATAATCCTAAATGAACCTATATTTGCGGAACTGGAACAGGTTTATCTCCCTTCCCTTCCCCCCAAAGAAGAGGAGAATTTCCGAATGAGAGGATACATAAAGGTTTAATGCATTGCACATATATCAGTGCATATTGAATGATGGATGAGATTCAATGGTGCGACGAAATGGCACATTATTCGGCAACAAACGTCAACTGCACATGCTTCTGGAATGACGTCAATAAAAATCGACGCTGACATTTTCACAAATATACCACGTAATAATCGTTGAAAACAATCCGATTTACTTGTGATTTTTAGCTGTTTAATATTAATCATTCAGTTATGGCCATTCGATAACAGCAAAAATTATTTGCAGAAAGTGAGTGAAAATAGCTGACTATTATAAATGAAAGAAAATTAGTGAGTTTTAATGACTTATTGAAGTTTTATGAGACTTGAGAATGCAATGAACACCTATATTATTAATTTCATTCCCTTTTTGATGGCGATTTCATACATACACATGGATTGTTATATCGTGTTAGGTGTTCGTTTACGAAAATGCTTAGATAGGAAAGAAACGGAACTAGAAGTAACAGACGTTAAGTTCTGAAAAATCGCTTTAGTTTAGGCGAACAGTTTTTTTTTTTAATTCTCCTCATAAAAATTGAGGCTGTAATTACAACTTGTATTCCAAAGATTCAAAAAAAACATAGAAAGGTGACAAAACGGTATGCAGTAAATTACTTTGTTTGAGATCTTCAAGGTGCAACATCCCGCCAAGCAGCAGTGGTCGCTAATACAACCGTTTAAACTAAAAGTTGGTGCACCGGTAACGATGTTTTCAACATGCCCCTCTATGAGCTCCAATAGATTTGAAAGGATGATCGCTGCAGAACTTCGACATTACTACTGTGCTGCAGTGCTCTACTATGCGACAAATTTCGCTAAGAGGACTTTATCTAAGCACAACATCAACCAGTTGAGTCAAAAAGCTGTTCCTTAACATCCAATATTATCAAATAATTATCAGCAAATAATTGGTCAACAAACAACGAATGTGCAGAATGATAATAATAATGCAACAATTTGCTGATTGAGTATTTTGAATGAAATGAGCTACAAGAAGGGCAGAGATGATTGCGGGATATCGGAGTTCAAAATTGTGCTCACAGAGGAGGTCCTCTACTCGAACAAATTTGGCAAGATTATCCCATATGGCTGAGCTTAGCAATTCATTTATTTGGGACCATATGGACATCGAAATCTTTCATGTAACTTAATTTTAATCTCATTCTATCTGATCGTTGCTTCTCATAACAGTGGAAGTCTATACTTTTTATTAAATACTGTTGACATATTTAGTAGTATTTTTGTGCCTTAAAAAAAGATCCTGAAGGTTGTCAGCGTACAATCACGTGACACCCCCAATCAAAAAGTGAATATGAAAATGGTGATGATAGCGATGAAATTGATTCATTCAAAGAAACATTGCTATTTGATGTAATAAACTAAAATCGATGCAGCGACCAACACCAGCAGAATTTCGTTGTTCATTCTTCAACACTTATGCGTAGATTATCTCGAAAAAAGTGCACTTAAGAGCAATTCCAGACAACAACATCTTTATGTCTTCCAGAAATATTTGAAGAATTTCTTTCGGGAGATGCATCAGCACTTCAAATATCTTCGATTTCATATTATAACTGAACTAATAGAAATATTGATGAATTCATGACGTTAACGATTGTGAGGATCGATGAAATTTGCAGCATTTTCGATGAAAATAATAAAACGAAGAAAGATGTCATGAATATGAAAAAGATCCAATGAAATGGCAGTTATATGAATGAAAAAAATGAGCACTGCAATTAACATAAAAGCGAGTTTAAGATAAACATATCACTATGAGGAATAATATTTGCCATCGAGCCTCGTTTTTTTCTATTGATTTTTCATTGCTTACATATAATTAGAGTCATATATTATTCACACGACTGTCCAACGCTTTTATTACTCAACCGTTGTCTTCAATATGCGAGAATACAATCATAAATTTCCGCAATGGCCACCATCCTCATTGATTTCTTTCATTTCATTCACTCTATTGTTTCGCTGCATTCCACCTTGATGTTTGCACCTTTTTGAAAGCAAAATAAAGATAGGACACCAGTATCATTTTGGCTTATAATGCTGCTGGCAAGCCTCAAGCTTTTGATACTCTAAACATCTGTGCAGATCCAATTTGATCTCATGCTTCTCTTTAATAATATACACTGATCCGTGAAATAACTCTTGATTGGAAAAGCGTTCGCTGATTTGTGAAATGGTCAAATTGCTCAGATTGATGGACAAAAAATTAACTATTTATCTTAAAAGTAACTGGAATTTATAAAGTAACGATTCCATATCAGACTTTTCTTAACGGAAGATTTCTTCGTTAGCAAGCTGACAAGAACGGAAATGTTACTTGCATAAAAAATCGTTACCTTCTTGATACTCATCATCGAGTTTGTGACTCAACAAATAAATTGCTGAACATTTTCCTAAATACAAATTTCAAATCTTTATTACTCGTTGCGGTTCGCTCTTCCGGTAATTTTTGCTATAATCGAGCGTAAATTATTGCACTTTCATACGTGCTAATCCAATTTCATTATTAACTTTCGAATGGTTCCACGAGATCCCAACAACATTATATATCTCAGCATTCGTTTATGAATATACGTGTTTGTCCGCAAGTTTACGTATAAAGTGAAATGGAATTCGAAATTTGTTGTTTTCTTAATAGTTCTTTCAATGGAACTTTTATAATTACTGTGATTTCCTCTTGCGATCGCTGATTTAATCGCTTAAGAAGTAAAATAAAACTACATGTTATGCAAGATACGAAATGAACGGTCGTTCATTCTACTCTAAATTATTAATTTATTATAAATTTTCATATACTTGTTGAAGAAAAAATTAACAGGTGAAAAAATTGGAAATATCTGCTTCAAAGAAATATTGAAGCGTTTAGCAGTACATCGTTACTTGGCTAGTATCGTTAGTGCGAGTAATCAATCACAACGCACCATAAATCGAACATCAAAAATCGATCCCCACTCCATTAATTATAGCCCTTCGCAAACAGCCAACGCTTTTTCTAACAAATAGCTTTGTCTTCTGAACTAACAAATAACTGCTTTTCAGCTTAGAAATGCATCCAGGCAGAAAGTACTCGGAACAAGAAAAATGATAACATTTCACTGATCACATAATGATTTCCCACTGAATATAAAGAAGAAACTAAGATAAAAAGTCAGTCGATTTTTATTCAAATAAAGGAAGATGTCTTCAAAATTTGCAGAACAGTCATAATACTCGAGGGGATTATTTTCAGATTATTGGATTTTTAAGTATAAAGTAGTAGAAAGATAACACAAATAAGCACAAATCATTTAAAATGTGATTCGATATAGCATTAACGCTAGTCGTTGACCTGATTATTCAAACTATCGACTCACAAAATTTTATCCGAGGATATTTTATGCAAAATCGAAAACTTTTTCCAACTTTTCTAAATTTCTAAATTATGGAAAAAGTTGATTCGTCACCGGTTTTTCGGGATTTTCTTCCGCTATAATACTCAAATTTGCATAATCGACATTGTGTTGAACATATTAGAGTTCGAAAATTGGAAGAATGCCAAAAAATGGATCATCTGAAAGCGAAGCGAGAAATATGTTTTCATCAGCTCATTGTTTCTACAGTGATGATGGCAATGAGGCGGAAGGACCATCCTCACGCCCGAAATATGAGCAAAACAAACTAACACTTATGTGCCACAGCATATTTCTATATTAGCAGTTATAACGACTGGACCTCCTCGGAACTTACGTTAAAGATTATTCAACACACACATCTACACGGTTCCTACGATTGACTTCAAATGGTGCTGAGACCCCAAAAGAGTGTTCAGCACAGTGCTGCAATACATGAGAAGATGTAGAATTCTTGGTTTCGAAAAGAATTTATAGGAGATCGAAGAGAAGCAAAGCGAAACACATATCGCACTATCAATATCAACAAAATGTTGGTAAGTGTTCAGTGCATTTTGCGTACGTGCACTCATAGCGACTATGCAGTAGCGTTCTTGAAGACTACTTAGAGAAAACTATTTTTTGGCGTATGTGGCTGGTTAGATACGAAGAAGGTCCTTCCTTCGAGTTTTCTAGTGTATCAGAAATGAAGTTGATATTACAGATTGAAGCAAGTTTTAAGATAGATAGATTTCTGCGATAATTTATTTCCATTTACTTTACTAGTTTGACTGCTTTATTCTTCGCTTATTAATTCGAGAATTTATTCTGTGGATAACATCATCGAGCTTAAGATAGCAGCAATAGGCGAGCAAATTAAAAATTGGTGTTAGCAAGATTTCAAAGAAATGAACGCTCAACAAAACAAATGCTGCATTGTTTTGAAGAGTGGGAACACTGTGACTCCCTTATTCGGATTTTGAAAACGATTACGACATCGACAATCTTCAATTATTGATAAATAAGCTCATAAATTATTCAAAACCAACTGCAACATTAACGAATCCACTGAGAATATACCACATCGGAAGAAAAATATGAACTCTTCGAAAAATCACATCTCTGACCTAATTTACATTTGAGTTGAGATATAATTTTCATTTCTCTACCTTTCTGAACTAACCAATATTCACTGGCTAGGAAAAATGCAAATATCTGGTGACGGTGATTAGCTGATACATGAAAGAGGCCATGAGAAGGAATCCAACACTGCAGTAAAAATATGACATCAGCGTAATAATAGACAGCTGCAACCGCTGCCAGTTTAATTAAGCAGCTCTAAATCTTCAATTAGAAAGAAGCAGTTGGGGAAAGGAAGAGAAAAGAATTGCCCTGACAACAAAAACAAAATAGTTTGACTCGATAATGAATGAGCAGTTACCTTTGCACTATTCCATGAGCACCTTCGTGCAAATAAATGCCTCATCATAAGCATAAAAGCGGGAATAGCAATTCACATCCTTGTTTGCCGAAGCAGTAAATAACTTTGCTTTACAACTTAGAAATGTGCCCAACTGGGAAGTGTTTAGGGCAATAAAAAGATAATATTCCCCCAATTACATAATCACTTCTCTCAAAAAATGAAGACGAAAATTAGGCAAAAATGGTATTGGAAGTGCAAAAATACTAATTAATAGCGTTATCTTTTCACAGTTACCCACACTTAGCAAAGGTTTAATCATAAGCGGATACCTGCGAATAATATAGGTAGCAAAAGCATAGCAAGCTAATATCGGTCAAATTTAAACAATTAGCGGAATCGATAGCCTCAAGAAATCGATCGAATTTCTCAATAGACTATAAACGCCATCTCATTGTAACAGGGCAAGAAAATGGCCTCACAAGTGGATAAAATAAACTTAGAACGGTGGACGTGCAATATCTCTGTTGAAATCGAACATTGCTCTAAATTAACAGCAATTACTTTCTAAATGCAAAGCCTGAAAAGAGAACTATGGCAATCGTCTCACTCTCCCCGCCCTCTCTAACCCTTTATCCCGCATCGTATAAAAGAAATAAATGAAATGAAATGGAAATGAAACACACAATATGTGCTCTAAGAAATTACATTAAAACAAACTTTAATTGCTAAAAATCATTCAATAAATATTCCTTTTTTTTATTTTTGTGAAGATAATTCAGCTCGAAGTAACGTGCATAATGCAGCAAATAAGCAAAAGAAAAAACAACAAAATAAAATAGAACAAAGCAAAACAAAATTGCGAAATGTAAGTTGTCCTAGAGGTACAAAGGAAATGTGCCGTCCTTATCGTTGTTCACGGCAAATCCTGAAATTCTTTCATGGGAACTCCTCAATTCCAAAAAAATTTCCGCGTGTATATATGATTGGAGTTAACAAGTTAAATATTTACTTTAGTGCCATTTTTCACCTACCGATTAGTGCAGAAACTTCTCTTCTCACATCAATCCAAGTCAACACCTTTCTAATTCAAAAAATAATCCTTTTTGTGCTCGAAATGCTCAAAAATCTTTGTATTTCGCTCACAGATATACACTTATTCAAAGCTAATATGTAAACGTTGGGAGCCGAAACATTTTTATGCTTTTACCGATTTATCTCTTGCAATTCGTTATCACAATCACGTCACAGCAATGAAATTTTGCAGATAAGACCGGAAATTGCTTAAAGTGAATAGCACTCATACGAATGTGAACGTTTCTAATTAAGGTACTTGCTAACAAACTTCAAAAGAATATGTCAACGATGGCCGCTGCAAAGTTTTTTTCGTTAATAAAGGGATGATGGTGGAAGAGGAGGGGGCAGGTAAACAAGGAAATTGTACCTCCTTGGCTTGTGATCTCGACGAAGAAAAGTAATCCAGAAGTCTGTTCAGAATGTGATGTTTTGCTTAGTTTCATGCACTTTCAACAAATTTCCACTTAGAAACAGTACTGGTGCGAGGTGTTCTGTGCATGTATGCTTGTCTGTTCTGTAGTTCCATCTAAGGTGGCATCGAATGTATTTATATAGGAGGCTGTTTGAAGTTGATGAATCAACATTTTATAGCCGATTCATCAACTTCAGAGTATTTATTAAAAAATTGAATGTGCCGAAAAATTTTTTTTTCCACTTTCTAACAATCACCAAATTTATTTAGCCTGAGAAGAGCAAAAGCGTATAAGTTTACGACTGGTGGGGCCTTTTCAATTTATTTCCTTCCGATATTTTTATTCTATCATATTTTTATTTTTCCAAGCAAACGATGGTGCAGCTCTCAAAAGTTTAATGACTATAAACAGCACATCGTTCAAAATGAAACGAAGAATAACCGGAAAACAAGCGACACAGTATTTACAACTTGATATAAGAAAGCAGTAACATGTCAATAGAGGGAATAATATTGTTGCGCTGAAAATGAATCAACGCGAATTCTTGGGATGTAAATGACTTCGTGTAGGTTTAACAGAGTGAATCCGTATAATGCTGAAAATAAGTTATTCAATAAATAGAGAGATTACTAACGCTCGAAGAGATACATAACGTTTTAACTGATAAGGATGTTCTTCATTGCGTTAATCTGTTGGCATATTCATCTCAGAATTTAGTCCGCGGCTATAATATAAATAACGATGCTGATTTGAAAAAGGTTTCAGCACCTAGTTTACTCAATTATGAAGTTGGTACATCCAAAATGCATACTAATGGATAAAACAATGATACTTTAAGTGGAGTAACGGCTCCGGAAATGAAAAGAAATAGAAAATATTAACGATAGTGAAGGGGTTATTTGGCGGAGTGGGGGAGGGCGGGGGGGGGAGGCCATCGAGTCTGTCTCAAAAAGCACTCTGATAATGTTTTTGCATAATTCACGTCTTCATGTACTGCTATCATCTTTCCCTTCATCAAAATATCACTCAACTATAATAGTGATAATAGTAATCGTCGACACATAACAACTGTCCTGGACTTATGTCAAGACTGATATTGCCGGTCATTCGGTATAGAACTAAACACATTATCGTTGGCATCTGTTCCATTACATGAATTCACTGCTTCAATACGCTCTCAGAAATTTAAAGCAACATCATAACTTGTATGTGTGCGTAGATATATATGCGCGTCGGTGTGGGAAATTAGACTAGCAAAGTTTGTGCGTTCTAGAATTATAGCCATCCAACAGAGCTATAGGCATTCTAATGTGGAGGGAATTTTGTAGCACTCAACATCGATTGCGTTTTCACCTGTTATCGATACACTTACAGAAAAACCAATTTTCCATGAAAGCGAGCGGTCGATGCGGTCGAAATACAATTGCACTATTTCACATATGGATTATTCATACTTAATTTACGAAGATTACAGCTGGTCAAGTGAGTAGAATACGAAAAGTTTTAGTAACCTCTAGTAATCAAGCAGAAGAATAGCTGCACTAGTGACCTTTATACTTATCTTTTTGGTATTTTCATCAAGCTTTAACGCTACAATTAACGCTTTCACAGCTAAAAGACTTTTTATTAATGAATTTTTTGTTCACAATATCGATGGACAAGTTGTAAAATTGGAATTTTCTAAACCTCAGACATCGATGCCTTTCGCTAATTTTTCCACCCAAAAAATTGATGTGTAATTTAGATGAACGTTAGCTCAGATTTTAATGTCGCTATTGAGGTGTATTTATGAAAATATTTTGATAAAGCAATAAAAGTTTGAGCTTTTGATAATGGCTTGTTGCACTGATGAGAGCATTGTTATATCCAACCAGCTATAAATGTGTAGTTTCCATTAAGGATGATGCATGCAAAACAAATATTTCTATTAAATGACTATGCAAACCTGAATAAATGTTTTAAAAACCTGCTTTTCTATATTAAAAATATAGAAAAAAAAAGCCTCAAAAACTTCGTTCCATCGCATAGGGCAAAATTTTCCTCAATTAAACCGGCTTTCCTTCATTCTGCATGAACTATTTCAAGTGGAACAACCATAATTGTGCAATTATTCGCAATACTGTGAAGAAGCATGATGGGGCTCCAAATTTTCTATTTTACTGCAAAACAACTACAGTGAAGTATTTAAAAACACAGTGAACACTACAAATTGCTTTGCCGACCTGCAAGCCTTTTATATAGTGTCTTGCAAATGTGAGTTGACCTCGTTTCTTTTTTGCAGCCCTTCATATTTGCAGTTTTCAAGCTTTATTTCACCTCAAATACTTATGCTACGAAAATCCTCACAATGACTTGCACAAGTCAAAAATAATCTGGTAAATTTCATCGACTTTATATATAACAGGAATGATTCATTAGCATTCATCGAGGCACAACCGAGATCTACATCAATTGTTGCAGCCTCATATTTAATCAAGTCACGGACATGCCTATGGATGCTATTAGTAGACGCATTATCGCTGTTGATTATCGAATACAAATTTTTCTGCGCTGACTAGTGACGCAAAGCTCATAATGTGCACATATATGGAAATAATTTTGTCTAATAAGAGCGGTTCTTTTGAGAGGACAAAGGGTATATAAGGTGAAGAATTCTTAGTCCCACATTTTCATATTTTTAGCGAACTTGAGAATGTAATGAGAATTTCTGAATCGCTCTGCTGCAAACGCCGAAATCGGAATCGTTCATCGATTGAATAAGAGGGAACACCCATTCAGGGATTTCACAGAGTTATTTCTTTTTTTGATTCAAACGTCAAAAATGTAGAACAGATGAGATAAATGCAACCCATGGCAATTTTTTCTAGATTAAACAAAAACTGATAAGGATAACTCAAAGAGGGGAATAAAATGCAAATTAAATGGTGGTTGAAAGATCAAATGGCAAATCAAAAGATCGAAATTATTGAAATGCCTGCTGAAGGTAAGCGAATATGGGGATTTTCAGAAAGCATTGATGCTTTCAAAACCAAACAATTCAGTAGTGACAACGAATAAACGTTCAATATGAGTATTCCGCACAAAAATGCATAAAGACTACAAAATGAGAAAATTACTCGGAAACTCGTAAACAATATGTGTTTTACGGTTTAATCACCAGAAAAAATACGCATAACGCTTATATAACGGCAAATATATTAAAAATGAATAATTGGGATTCAGTGAATAGTGATATTGATTGTCTGAGAGGAAGAGCAGACCAAGTGGGCACATCGCAAATAAAATCATCTACAATGAAATTTTTTTGTGGATTAAATAAAAGCTATTCGGAAAGCAACCTGCATGATTTCGATTCTCTTAGAAAACGACATTCACAGTCTCAGTCTTCGGCAAAGTGAATGTCGACCTCTCAAATGGCGAATTTTATGCGTCACTTTTTGATAATTTTCAAAGCACAAAATGTTGATTTATCTCTCAATATTTGACAAAAATATATTCTTCAATTTTGTCGCTTCCGTCCATATTGCATTACCGATAAATGTTCTTCGATTCCTCTAGCATGATCTACGACAAATCAAATTGACAACAGTCAAGAAATATATTTGCAGTTTGCGAATGTAATAAGCATGAAACTTATGCAACGACTTCCGATCGGAAAGTGATCTTCACAGTCTATTGACAGATGATCTATGTCGCCTATCCAAACACGATCTACTAAACTGCTCAGGCATTAAGTGTCGTAATCATTATCTTAAGATCTCTATCTGTGCAACTACGTGGATGCACTAATAACCAATATTTTTTTGAATGTCTAGCATTACCGTAATCGGATGCAAATTAGTTTTTTCTGTTACTTCATTATGAATCGCATTGAATCAAAAATCCTCAAAATTTGTAAAATGGAGAGGCCACACAACATTTGATCACCTCTAAACGCAGATAACAATATTTGAGAGCATTTCGCATCGAGCAATTTTCTCTTCATGTCGTGACTATGCACGAATGCAAAGAAAACAAAGAGGTTGCTGATCGACCAATCAGAAAATAGCCCATAAAGACATCAAAGTTGCACATCTAACTGGGGCCTAAAGAAGTGGCGAGCCGTAAGTTGCCGCAGACAACATTTGCGTCAACAAGTAGGCTATATAAACGCATCCCTAAGGTTCGGCGACTATTAAACAGTGACTTCGACTGTTTTGGGATGTGACTGTGTTCTTGGTGATTTTATTTCGTCGTCTATGAGTTTACTGTATCATTGACGTAGAAGATTGCGCCGTTCGATAATAATAGCCAAGCATAACGTTGTTTTAACGAAAAGCGATGAAATGACCGCCACAAAATTTAGGTTAAATCGATACGCTTTTCCATTGTTAGTTCACTTTGAATAACAATTATTTATTCCCACGATGAAATCTGCTCATCTAGGTGAACTTCGAAACATTATAGCACACTAAAGGATGAAGTAAAACGCAATCTCAGAAAGGCTGTTTGTGAATAAAATGGCGGAAGTTGATGACACTGTTAAAATCAATCAATCAATGGTGGTTTTCTGCTCACATAATTGCATCGAAATGCCAAAAATAGAGCGGCGTCTCAGAAATCTCAAGTTTTTTGTGCAAGTGCTTGTTGAAGCAATGGGAATTCTTTGAACTTCTATATCTTTCTTGACAAGGCAAAAATTCACACGATTATGACTTCGAACTCGTACGATGAATTACTCTCCTAGTACTGAAATCGATTCTTCAATTTTAAAAGAAGTTAAAGACGTTCTAAAGCAAATAAAAGTCTACAGGGATTTGCAATTTGCAGAGGGTAATATTTTGCACCGGTCGAGTTTCAATAGTTGGGTAATCTTGCAGGAAAGACTGGCATGATATGCGCTTTTCCATTTCGTCCAGGTACTACTTTTGTGACGTGAATGTAGAAGCAAGAACAATAAATGGAAAATGTCATGAATAGGCGGCAGTCATTTTCCTTGACATAAGTAAACAGACGGGCTAGAAAGTTGAATACGGCCACAATACGTGGAATGCATTAATCCTCCAGTGTGCTGTCGATCATTTTTATGCAACAAAAAAAATCCAATTTTTCACGACCGCCGACTGGTTCGCTTATAAAACACGATACTACGTAATAAAGGCAACAGCATGTAAACACAAGTGTACTTTCCTTTCTCTTAGAATTTTGAAAAAATTCGAGAAAATAACCCGAAAATTGTATCTGAAACGTGAAATCTTTTTTCTTTTGCAGCACTATAATCATAGATGAATAAATTATAAGCTACTTACTCAAGAGCTGCTGCCTCAGGAACGCAGATAGTAAATTTGATGGGCTTAAGCAGATTCATTGCTGGAAGTGATCTTTTTCAATTGCTTACGACAGTGCTTAACTAATTAGTTAAGCGTAACAATTGAGTAACTAATATTTCTTTGTCCTGAAAAGAATGACGGGATTTAAAGACAACCGCGTGGCATTTTGATGAGGATTTGTAAATGTGGAAAAAATTCTTTACAAACGAAGATTAAACGCAATTTTGCTCATTGTAGAACATATTTCGTTGACTGAATGGTGACGGATATTGGATGCTAATCCACGTGTAATATTTATAAAGTCTACTTGAAAATGACAAAAGCTTCTGGACAGCTTAAAAATAATGAGTGAAGAGCAGGTAAGAAGATTAAAATATGACTTCGCTATTAATAATGATGCTCCTCAAGCCAATCGCTTGGTCGAAATATATGACAACGTGATGCTATATGTTGGTGTGCAACTTCCATTCGCCGTAAGTGAGTGCGAGTAGCACAAAGATTATAGTTCCTCACATGAGAGAGATGAAATGTTGCGAACTTCAACTCCATCTCGTTTTCAAAGAGAATTAGTGATGAATTAAAACTTTTTGGAATTCAGAAAACTGCATTTTAACAATTGCATTAACCGACATATGAAAATAGGAAATTGAAGTAACATGGCGGCATTAACAAATAAACCGTCTTCTGAAATTCGCAATAACGCTGCGTGAAGCCAGTATTCTCAACAAACATGACGGTGGTTTGCATAGGACGTGTATTGACCGCGAGAGTGGGGAGAGCTGCGTGAAGCCACAACGCGGGGGAAGTGGAAGGCGAGCGTCGTTAGCCAGAGGCACGTTTGCGTCAAAGCCAGTGTGCTTGCCCACCCCAAAGCCAATGGACGCTTTGTGCGGTATATCGGGTCAAGCGCCGTTGCTTCGATCCGCATCCATGCTCCGGCACTAAGGTTTGGGCTTGGAAGCTTAAAGCTGCCTACCAATAGTCTCGCTTAATGAAACAATAAAAAGGTTTTCAAGCCATAAATCAAAGTGATTGCCTCTTATGTGTTTTTATGCATAAAATGTGCATTAAGACCGGTAAAGTTATACTCCTAGGACTTACTGAGCGTTTCAATCCAGTAGTGTCAAGCTTATAGTGTTCAAATGTGATTTGTTTAGCATAGGAACAACAGCATAACAAGTAATCCAACCGCTAATGGAGGATAATGGAAACGACTTCAATGGCTTTCAAACCTATGAAACTCTTCTCTCTTTGAAATTGAAACATTAAAAGTAAATGGCGATGTGCTTGCTGATCCCCTCAGAAATACCATAATCAATGCACTCAGCAAAGTTAGCCCGAACATCGGTAAAAACAAAGATGATCAATAAGTGAGAAAATAGCATTTGAAAACTTGCATAAAGTATTAAAATCCCGAACCACATTTATTCAAGTAGCATATCAAGGAAAGTAAAAACAACATCTGAAAAAAATACATCATGCAGAAATTATTTCCTCTTTACTCCTCATACCTATAAATATTGAAACCTTTCCGAAAAACACACTACATTAAATACAAAACTGCGTTACAAGCAAATGCAGAAATTTAAGACAAGCTGCTTATGACACACCGTCCTTCTGTTATCATTGTCAAGCAGGATTTATTGAGATATAAGAAGAGGAAATCAGTCGATCGTTACGCCCTCAAAGCACTGTCGACTGAACGAGATCAACGAAGTTTGCAAATGCAGCAAGCCAAAGATGCCCTTCTGCAACTAGTGCAATAAACTACGAAGTGATTATCCTAGAAACGAAGTCCCAGAAAGAGCTTAAATTTTTTTGCAACATCGAAGGTACGACAGAATATTTCGAAAGCACTACTAATCTCCCTCAGTTACTGCGAAATCTTGTAGTTCCTATTTCATAAAATGTCGTTATAACTCTTCTCTCTACACTATCTCTCTTGATTGCATGAAATTTTGGAAACTCTTTTCCCATCTCCTTACCCTTTCTTTTGTCGGTTAGCAACTCGCCTCTTGATGCTCCTTCTAGACTGCACATACCTATTACGCCGCATGGTAAAACCCTTGCAAGACAATCAGTTTTAATCTCTCTTGACCACTACATACCCGTTATCGCTTGTGCAGTACAAATACATCTTAAGTAGTGCAATCCCCTGACAATGTGCAAAGTTTGAAAATTCTTATCTTCACTTACGTGCCTCTCCCCTGCAAAATTTTAGGAAAATTAAAAGCCTTCCTTATCGATTATTATTCCCTCCTCCTGTCCAATTGTGGAAATAAGTTGTAGCGGCCGCTAGTTATTTCTCTTAGGTGTTTTACACCGTAATAACTTGCGTCCTGGTGCTAGTTCTCCATTATACGCATTGGATACGATGGTAGTGAATTGGCTTGTATTTCTCGATATTAAGCATGACGGCATCGTTCACTTCGGAGCAGCTTACAGAGGCGAAAATGACTAGAGGCGGAAATGACCTGTTATCTATTTCAGCGCTATGCATTCAAGCTTTTTTAGCATATAATGCACTGCACGGCAAGTGGGCATTGCCACGGTACGATATTCGAACATTTCAAAGCAGAACGGTCAGAAGATCGTTGAGAAGCAACAATTGAAAGCACAAAACGGTGTCATCTAAGTCAGCGAGTGTACTATCCCTCAGCATTATATCACATTCATTTTGTGGGGGGGGGGGGGGGGGGGGGG
>JAAVTS010000646.1:65854-76267 GCA_022845575.1 Baylisascaris ailuri
GGGGGGGGGCGGGTACGAAAGTTTTGTATTGTAATAGTATCTTAGCGTTCAAACTTTAACGTTACCATGTCAAGGGTTTATTAAATTCAGGAAGAAATAAGGTCGAGTAGAAAGAGATGTTGCAAATTCCATTAACCGCTTTCACAAGTGCTTCAAAGCACGATGTTTATTTATGAATCTTTCAGCAATAGTCACAGCCGAAAATTTCGTGGCTTTCTCGGTCCGTGATGGCTCTAGAGGAAAAGTTGACTTGCATCTTCATCGGTATCTTCAAGTATTTATATATGTAACTCACTCTAAAATTAGATGAATTGACTAAAAAATCGATAGCGATTATCGAGCTCAGTGAATCCAGTTTCAATTCTTTGCCACTCAAAACTTCATGGTTCCTAGGCATCAAGATGTATTTATATGTAAAGATCATTCAATACTCTCATTACGTTCGTTTTACTAAAATTCACAGAAAATTTCATAAAAAAATTATGCATAACAAATGCAGTGTACAAAACAAACAAAGAATTACAAGCGATTCGCAAATACGAAAATTGCAATTGTATCAGCGATAATTCTTAATGGTTGGTTGATTCACCTAGAGAAAACTCTATAAGATACCGAAAAAATTCATACTCGCTCTGTACTCGCCATTTCATTCCGTCCGTTCCAACACTGCTGTCGTCGCTGTCACTGTGCACGAAATGTAGTAAAATGAAGTACTCAACGTTGAAATGCTTCAATACGATGTCTGACGAAGAGAAGCTGGCGTAAAGCTTGTGATCTCTGATAGGCTAGCCCTCAGAAATAGTGCTGTCGATAAGCTGTTGCAAAAGTGCGCTTTTTGAAACGATAGCAGCATTGGTGCTGTCTATTCAAACATAACGCCACAATGAACAGCAAAAATTGAGAATTTAATAATGATTTAAAGTGAGTAAAATAATATAAAAATAATTGCATCAATAAGAAATGACTGAAAGAAGAGAGAGAAAAATATCCATCGATCCACAAAGTTTTTCATTTCGAAAAACTTTGCAACGTGCACTTGAAATATTTTCTACTGAGCATCATTTATATCAATTAACTTGTTCGAAATATGAAAGACGAATGGCATAAACGGATATTTCATATTGTTCCAAACAGAACTTCCAAACCCAACAATTCAGCTAGTCCCAATCTTATAGTTCAACTGGTCACTATTCCATAGAATGTGGTAATTATATTAAAGGTGAAACAACTTTCGTGTTTTTATTTGGAAGAGAAAGATTACTAAAATAGCTCTCACTTTTTTTGGCGCAAATGTATTAAGCTGCAGAACTACTTATTATCTAGGCAACTATGCAAATAGTCTGAAATTATTCAAATAAGGAAATCGTTTTGCATACATAAAACACTCGAAGGCCTAAGAAACTGTTCTTTCTTTTTTTTTTTTTTTTGCAAGAAATCTGCACAACCCAGTCGATGGTTTTCGGAGTGTGCAGTGCATGTGATGGAGTTATTCTTTCGAAGAAAAATTGAAGTGTCGACAAACTTTTAGAAAGAGAAATATGCTTACCAGAAATGCTTTAGTTATGCATTCAAGATTTGTAAATAAAAAACACTAACTTTAGTGTTGCTTCATATAATCTTGCGATTAGAATTTTATTGTTCATTAAAAATTGGTTTTGCAAGAAAATTTTTGATGTGAAAATTTCTAAATTATGAGAGATGATTATGAAATATTCAGCGATTTGCGTTTCTAATTCACAGCTTTTGTGCATATCTAATCATCTTAGTTTATGATTATAATACATTGGCACAACAATCAGTCAATATCAGCAGAACTTACTAGTTGAATTGATTATAGACTTTAATTAAAGCAATCGAGTTTGCAACATTATGCTAAATTTCACCCTTCATAGAGTGATTTTCGGTTTCATCGACAATTTGCAGGATATCTAGATGGCTGAGCAATTGATCTTAGATCAGTATGAACGGAAATGACAGGTGTCATACAGTGCTGCAAAAAAAAAAAAAAAAAAANGATCACCTGATACGAAAGCGAACAGTTGAAGCAGCAATCAGGAGTGAGCAGCTTCAATGTGTACAAACGTTGAGCAGTGCAGCAAGCACTCATCCTTACCTCTATCATCGCAATAAACTTCACAAATAACGCAGTCTTTAAGCAATTTAGCAAGCATTTTCAGTGAGTCAACTCACTGAAATCTAGGTAATGGAGAGAGAAAACACATTCGATTGTTTAATTAACGATCGCTTCACGAAGAGATTATTGCAGCTAACATAAATCGCCAAGAAATAAGAAAAAAAACTTCAGCTTGTAATTCTATAACTGCAAGGTTTGCTTGCTAATTTCGATGGTAATAAAAGCCTTCGTTACGGAAAATGTTGTCTTCAGAAAGTGAAAAAAGCTATCAGCTTCGCCTTTTCTCAACGAAAACTTTGGCAGTGGCATATTTGAGAATAAGTTGCCAAGATGTGGAGGTGCTTAGTTGCACGGAAACCTGTTGTCGACCTTTTTATTCCACCCTCTCCTCTCCTCTCCTCTCCTATACCCCCTCCCCCTCCTTATTCCGCGTTCTCGCTCACAGATCGTAGGCCACGGATCCACAGATCACTCGTATAAGACCTCCTCACTGCACAGCAGGTCGCTTTTCATTTTGCTTACACTCATTCTGCACTCGCAAACACTTGCCAAGATCAACGCAACAGACGCCATATCAAATTAATTGAATGGAAGAAAATTACGGACCACAGAACGATATGAAAACAACTGACGCATGGGAAATGAAACTGCTTCATTTCAGTGACAAATTTAATCAAAGATTTTTGTGGTATCATTTTGCGGCGGCCATAACTCAGAGATGAGGGGCAATATTTTAGGGAATGGAACGATTTTGATTGAAAGAGCTGCTGTTGCTATAGCGCATACAGTGAGAATCGGAAGAATAGTTAGCAGCGGAAGGCCTCCTTCTTTTGGCTATTTCCTCTTCTAGGAATGTGCAGTTTATAGTGGAATATCATTTTAAAAGCTGTCGCAACCAGTCGGCTGAACGTTGAAAGTTGTATGATGCTAGAACCTCTTTTAAAAGCACTTCTTATGTGCATGGCCAAATAGAGTTATGTGGCATACGAACCAAGTGAAGCAAATGGCCTATGGGCAAACAACACTATTATACTCTTTTGCAAATTCTTACTCGCAAAACACATTTTGACGAAGCCATCTCTATCTGAATATATGCTTCAATGTGTGTGTGTGTGTGTGTGTGTGTCTGCATGCCTATTTGCCTCAACTCGTTGATCACCCCGATTAGCGTTGCGAATTTCTAAGTGACCACGTGCTGTGTATGATAGTGTCTATACCATCGTTCGGTTTGATCCACTAAACCTAGAAAGGAGTGCTATAGAACGCGTTTAAATGTTGACGCATTAGTGCTCATATTTCATCATTTGATAGCGATATGTGAGTCTGAATGAGCATAGGAATGCAACTGCAAAAGTGCATATCGTGGCAACTCTCTGTGCACAAATTTCCACTTTTTATCTTGTGATTTCGTGGAAACATTTCCATTCAGCACACCGTAAAATATTTTTGCTCAAATGTTTTGCTAACGAGATGTGTATACTAGGTGAGAAAAGATTTTTTAGTGAGGAAGGGACTCACAACGATTTAACGAAATTATCGAAAATGAGCAAAAGTGGATACGACATTAAGACCTCCTTTCGTTTAGCTACTTATACGGATAATGCACAGGTTGTTATAGTTTTAAAATGTGGTCTAAAAATTTGTTAAGCTAATAAAATTCAATCAGAACTTCAGCAGCATCTTCGCGGGAGTGATATCATCCAACCCGGCGCTCAAAAAACTTGGCCGAAATATTGCCCTAGCCTGCTAGCCGAACTGTTCGTCAACAGTTGGAAACGAGGAATGTGACGAACCTGACAAGCAAAGGGAAATTAATACCAGATGTAATTATGAAAACAAGGATATGAAATGAATGAATTTGACAGATTATTGATGCGATGAAATGTTTATGATTCTTTGTCGTAGTAACTGCTGAATATAATGTACAGTAGAATGCCTGAATTAGAGTCACGCTTTTCAAGGATAAACTTAGAAATTTTTTAAAATACCAGTGAATGTTTTAATAACGGGAGACAACTGAACTAAACACAACTATCGAAATTTATTGACGGCAAAATTTAAAACTATAGTATGGCTAGCATTCAACCCATAATTGGCTGCATTCATCGAAAAGTTAGACTGAAAGCAAGAAAGCGTAGTTTAGAATCGCAAGAATTTTGCAGCTCTATTAACAACTTCAAATTCGCATCCTTTAACAAGGCAATATGGAATATATTTTATTCACAGTTATATTTGGACGTAATATGCAAAACTATTGTTTGTAATTATCACTTTATAATAACACTGCATATTACTTTAAGTATCAAAGGGAAGTATGAGTGCATATCGAAATTCATCTACCGTAATTTCCACCTTATTCATGAAGCTCAATTTAAAATTAGATATTATCACTAAGCGAACAAAATATAAATAATGCAAGTGGGGACATATTTACAATTATAGTCGTCTAAAATGACACTCTTGAAAAAATACTCATCACATTTGTCTTCCACATATTATTCTTTATTTAAAAGCGATTATATAATGATGTACATCACGCAAACATCATCCATCATATAAAGCTTCCGATCTCTTCGCCGCAATAACATAAACCAATTGTTCCTTGTTGCATGAGACATGCATTCTATAGGAATGCAAACGTATATGCCATGTCCCACACAGCTCCCCACATAATTTTCGCTCCCTGAACGTGCATCACTGGTTCCACAAGGCTTATACCATTAACTATGCTCAAATATAGCGCCGCAATGCGGTAGTAGGATGCCGAAATATTGCATAAGCAGAATGTGAGTTACCTCAGTGGGTTTTGTAGGAAATAATACTAGTAAGGATAGGATCCTTAATGACGGGTAAGCTAGCAAGAACAAGCATTGACGAGAAGACTAGCAATTCGCCGAAGCATTAGAACAAGATGCGCCACACAGAATTGTTGTCTATCGCTGGGAGGAGTTAGCGTGCTTTCTTCCAGGCAAAAATTCTGGTTTGATGCAACAACAAGAAAAATGCTTCGCCGTCACCACGTTTACGAGTTTTCAGTGTTTGTTTATGCATGTGTATGTATGTCTCTATGTTGATCAAGGTTTATGTGGATTTTATGCACTTCATCATTCTGCTGATAGAGGAATGTTTTTCTAGTGCATCCGCGCCTAACTTTTCTTGAGAAGCTAAGCTTAAAAAATGGCAATCACAAGACAAAGTCTGCTGTTGGCTATTATCGAAAGTTTCATTCATGAAGTCGACAGTTTCGAGAATATTTTAGCCACACATGAATGACAAACTCAGCATCCATTTTCTCACAATCGAAATCGACGTGGAATTATACAAAGAAACATCAAAAACCCTTCAGAATGGAACTTTGCGATAACTTCAAACGCAATGCAACAAAGTGAACGGTTAAGCATCTCAACGAAACGAGTGTGTTCTATCGAGTGATAATTGAGATCCGTATTGATAATGGTGCATTAGCCAACAAAAGCACAATTTTCGCTATTCATTCGTTGTTGAAGATAATACCTATAAAAGCGATAGTTTAATTAATCAATTAATAGAGGACGACCATAGATTCAGTTGTTGATCAAAAACGCCGCAGCTGTATTTTATGGAACACTCTTGTTGCTGAACTATGCATGTTTCTTTTAATCACTGATTACCCTTGCATTTGCCTGCTAAAATAACAAATATTGATCACGACAAAGTAACTCCTGTCGTATCTTCAATAGAACTAACGATGTGTTGCATTATTTTCACAGTAAGGGTTTGACGGCTGGAAATTGTGCCCAAATATAGCTTCCAGTGGCACAGCAATTCGAACTTCTCTTGATTATCTCATCTCCAATGCGACGATTTCTTTCAGAATTTTTTGCAAGATTTGAAGGTTCACCGTAGTTTTCGTTTGTGTGCAATAGCATAAAAAAGATGTTTGTTCTGTAGATGCGCATCTAAACTACAGCAGATGTGGCAACTTCTTTGGGGGCCGGTTGAAAGGGGACACCACTGAAGGGCAAGGGGTCATCATTATGGCAGAAGTGGGCTGAGGGGGTGGGAAGGTGAGAGGTCCCACTTAGGAAGATGGGATAGCAGTTATGGTGTAGTTATCTAAAAGGTGATTGCCGCAATTCTGGAAACAAGCTGAAGTATATACGAGAGCAGTTTTGAGCTGTCAATTATTGCTACAAACAATTTCCGATACATTCGCCGGTTTTTAATAAAGTTTGTGGTGCTCGCTGTAAGTGGCGAGTAGCATCAGGTTGCAGAAGACGAAATGCGTTCCGAATTCTCTACCGAACCAAATTTTGGCCAAATCAGCCGAACGCTGTCAACTCTGCACGAATCCCCATTTCGTTCGACAAGTGTGGACTCTAGTGGCGCATCACTGTGCGCTGCAGCACCCTCTTCAGTTTACCCACTTTACTTTACTGCTTTACTGTTGCTCACTTTACTGAGTAATGTGCAGTACATTTCATATTATTTATAAGAAGCAGTTAACTAGGTATCGATTTAGCAATACCCAGCGTTTGAGAGACAAACTGAAGGCAAGCGCAAAAAGTAGTCACTGATGCTTCAAAGTTACAGCTGCAGCTTTATCAGACTGCAGACCCCTCCCTTCCTTCAAATTTGCTTCGTTTCTTACTGTCGCTGATATGAACAAAAGTGTCTGCTATGAAAATAAACGTTCACTCATTCTTTAAAAGTGCAATAAATTTGCAGAAAATATATTTCATATTTCAGTTGCGATTTCAGCTGAAATGAAATATCCCAACTGATTCGAATATATTTCAGCTGTGATTTTTTGACGTCTATAAAAAACCACAAAGCCATTTTGATGAGCCAAATTACATACTGTTTCAACTCTAACAATTAAAGCTGTGAAAAAAAGCACTTTCGAATGGTTTTTATCGTTTTCCTTTTTTATTGCTTTTCATTGTTGCGAACGTGAGAACACATATTTACCTTCATTGCCACGTTTTATCTTGCATGTACGCAGCGACGAGTATCGAACTGTAACGTTTTCTAAAAACAGTTCGCTCTATTAAAGAAAGAATAACAGTATGGTTATGTTATGTGAACGGATGCATGAATGAGGCATTTCCTTTGAGGTTTCAACAACTCTGACACCTCAGCTTCCACATTTTCTAATCACTCACTTCAAGTTTTAAGCTCGGACACAGCATCGAACATTTCCCAACGAGCATCGAATTTCGCCAACGAGTCAAAGCAATGGCCCATTCATGTTACTGTCAGCATAAAATAAGCGCGCTATGATTTCTTTTGTTGCAATAGCGAGCATTTAATAGCAAACGATGCAGCTCATTGCTCATCGCTACAGCTAGACTAAATAAAACACGTGACACTGAACGCAAAGGTGTGTTCAGTCATTCGCATCCACAAAAAACCAACTAAAAAAGGAACCGTTGAAGTATCCCTCAGAAACCTGTGTGTTAAGGTTGGAATAATGAAGCGCATTGGCTATTCAGAATGGAATGGTCGCATCTTAAGGACGTTAAAAATGTAAGAGTTGAAGTGCATTCATTCCTCAAGGACCTTAAGGACCTCGAACACTTTCATATACTCTGAATGAATAAGCAAAACTTATTTGAGGCATCAATTTCTTGTCCCGAGTGAATGGTCTCTTCGGATGTACTGAAAGGCATTTACAGCTCTACAACGAATTGCCCTCATGAACAACAAAAACCTGAAAGAGGAAAAACATTTTGGAGAGCGTGGAAAGATTAGCAAAAATAAGCATGCAGAGCAAGTCGATGCTCTGAAGGTTTCGAACTCTCAGCAGTCATTTCGATGAGTCGATGAAATGGCTAAATGCTAGAGCATGTAAAGGATATCATAGAGCGAAAACAACACCCTTATTCAAATGAAGCGGTTTGTTATATGCCCAAAATGTGTTGTCTCCCGAATGCTAATTTCTTCCTAATAAAACTTTATATGTGCAAAAACAGATTGAAAATGATAAATGTAGTCATTCATTATGCAATTCACCAGCCAACACAAACAGATTCAATTTGACAGTAATTTATGTAGGCATGCTTTGTGGAGATTTCTGCTCCAAAATAGAGCGGAAATTATTCGTCCGATGAGGGACTACAGCTGTTGGCAACTAAAATGGGATGCGATCACCGATTTTCTTCTTCCGGTGCATCAGAAAGTCGTTGCAGCTAATATAAGAAGTGGCAGCTGAAAAGTTCCTATAAGGTAACGAAGCGTAAATGATCGTTTCCACGCTGTTCGGTTGTTGCATCGAAACTTTCACCGTGCCAACTTTATCACTGCTTAGCTATTCAGTGATTCCATCTTAGTCTTCAAATGAAGAGCAGAAATTCTCCGTATCACACGAAGGGACTTGGCATATGTAGCGTGCTGATTCACGGACGCAGTTCTCGTTCTGCAGCACTCCAGCCACCTCTTCATCGGCAACTGATTTTTGAGGCACAACGGAAATGCAACTGCCATCTTTGAGGTCAGGATATCCTGGCGTCCATGAGTGATAATCGTTAGGTTTCATCTGGAATGTTTGCATCAGTTTACTGCTATATGCTACAGCTCAAACTACGACTAATGTTAAAATTATGATGCTATGATTCACGCTACTTTCTATGACCTCGTATTACACCATTCGTGATAACTCCCAAAAGAAGTGTATTTGTAATTTGGTGCTAGAGAAACATCATATTTTGCCACTATATGCTAGGAAATCTAACCATTAAGTTGACAACGAATAGAAACTCCAAAGCGCAATATCACAGGTGAACTAGCCCCGGGTGGTGTGGGATCGCACGAGGTAGCACTTCATCAAACAGCACTCACATTGTGTCACATAGGACCCAGCCGATGGGCCACTAATTTGCACTGGATAACGGAACATGTCGTAAATGATTTAGTGCAGCACGCTACCGTTTCGGATTCAGAAGTTTTTAAACGCGTAACGTATGAGAATACTTTACTTACTTTATGGATATACTTTAAAGAATGAGTGCATAAGAAAAGCCTCTGTTGCATTCGAAATCCAACAGCGGTTTCTCTTTAAACCAGGTTTCTATTCAATAATGCACTACACTTTACGTCACAACGAGTCAATTATGCTTCAAAACGATTTGTGTGACATGGGAAATGACTGCTTACCGATATTTCAGCTCGGTTGGGTCCTTGCCAATAATAAGCCTTTTTGGAGGGATTGAAGTGTAAACCAATGTGATATTTCTTTGGCCATGAAGGCACATCTTTCATAACGTAAGACGCGTATTCTGCAATGATACAATATTGTCGCATCTAAAGCACCAAAGCCACATGGCACGTTTTTTTGAGTTCTATAAAAAGCAATCCGTGCCATGAAAGGAGGCGCCAAAAACCACAAAAAAAAAAAAAACAGCAAAAGGAATATTTCGTTACCCGTGAGAAAACGGCCCTATAAGTTTTGTTGAAAAACATATAATTCGTTAAAAATTGGCATTTTTCGATAGCTTATACGATAACGACATGCAGTGACCGTGGTCAATTTGTTTACTATCGCTAACTGTGGTTATGCACTTATTGTTTTTTGTAAACCTTCAACCGTTATGGCTTTCAGTAGTCAGCGTAAACGGTTTTTTTTTTTTTTTTTTTTTCTTGAGGCCAGGTATGACTTCAAAGACGATTTTCTGAATAAAAAGGAAGGATTTTATATGAACATACGATGAATGAAATTGTGCTTCGCCTCGGAGAACTCATTAGCCAGATGTGCACCATTAGCCATCGCCTGACAAGCTAAATGGGCAGCAAACCAGCTAGCATCAATATCAACGAATCGTAGACATTCGCCGCGCATTGAACGCTTGTTGAATAGTGAATCGGTGTACTGTGCCCAATTGTTCTTGCAGTAGCAATTCACTGAAACAGTTGAGAAGTTTGTTAGCAATTGAGAACGACGATAGCGGAGTAAATTTGATAGCAACCTTCTAATAGGCAGCAGAACAAAAATTTTCATGCTGCCGCATAGTTCACTGCATACTACTCATGTGTTTTGAAAGTTTGAAAGGTTCTTGAAAAAATTCTTGTAACGTAATATTTTTATGCAGTGATTTTAAGCAATTGTTCTCATTGATAGCTCAGCTTAAAAGAGATTTAGTATAGGAGGCGAAGTTGGCATCCAATGTTCAATAGTTGCTCCGGTACAGAATAAATTGCCTATCGAAACTGTTAAAGCAAAGAATTTTTTTGGGTTTAGGAGAACCGAATGGGATGATTATGGGAGGTGCTCTCTTTTTTCCTCACGAGTCACGTTTGGCCTT
>JAAVTS010000647.1:26312-39535 GCA_022845575.1 Baylisascaris ailuri
TAGCACTGCAGACATTATGCAATATGTAAACATGCAGTTGTACAATTTGACATATGTTCACATTTAAATATCTTTGAAACTTAAGGTTACTCTGTTATAATTCCCAATTTTGGAATTATTGTTGAGTTATTTAATCCTTCTGGTTGAGATTTATCTCTTCTTATCAACGAGAAACGCTAAACGGGCAAAGTCGATTATAAATATTGTAAGACGTTTGTGAATGTTATATATACTGCAGTACTAATTGTTCTTTTCAAAATTGCATTTTAGGGAAGAGAGGGGGGAGGGGAAGAGGAGGAGAGAGGAGGAGGCGTCTTTTTAAGGGTACAAACGATTGTCTTATATAGAAGAGGTTTCATTATAAGCTTACATCGTAGTAATTGAAGGTTTATGATTATATAATTTATCAATTCGTTGCGAACAGAAATAAAGGATTGGAGGGCTGTTTTGTTTTTAGTGAATCCAGCGCCAGATACGCCTTCCAATGGCACATCATTGGAGAGCATACCACCAACGAAGTCCAACTCACCATCAAAATCAGATAATGGCATTGATAAGGTAAAAGAAACGTTTTCCTGTATTCGTTTTTACGGTCATAAAAATGTGTTTTATTTTCTTTGTATTTTACTTTCTTGTTGGTATGGCAACTTACCCAATTTTGTTCCCTTGGGAAAGTTTTTCATTATTGAATAGAATTTTGTCAAGTTTACTTATTTACAATGTTAAGCTGAAGCATTGTTTCATGTGAACAAAGATTAAAGATCACTTGTTCTTTTCTTCGTGATCGCTTTCCTAAACCAGAATGTAACAAGATCTCAGGATTTTCTTCAGCGGGATTCAGATACGATCAAAGCTTTTGATCTAGTAGCTCCATTTGCTAATGTTTTTGATAAATGAAACCGTCAAAGGTTCTTGACTCTGAGAGGGTCATATTTCGATTCCATAAATTGAATTGTTTTGAGTGATTTAAAACATTACTAAAGCAAAAAATATACGAAGAAGTGTTTAATCTCATACCTTTCCTTTGTGATCACCGAGTTTATATGAATTTTCTTCGTTAATGATAATTTCTATGCACAACGAATTAGTTTATATTTAACTATTTGTTGCATTCATGTTGAAATTTTTTTACTTAATCTTGCAGAATCGTTCACCAAAAGTGATCACCGAGGTGAAAGAATTGAATTCACCGGCCGCTTTATTAGGGAAAACAATTGAAAGAATGCGAGCACAACGTGAGGCGGCTAATGTTTTATCGATGGTTGGTGGACGAGCAACAGGCAATACCCCTGAAAGAGTGGAATTCGAAAATTTTAAACGCAATCTTCGTGCTGATTTGGTTGGTGCGTTGAAATTTTAATAGAGTATTGCATTGTTTCTAACAAATTAGTGGAGCTTGATATTTGCGTTGAATCGATCTCCAAGATATATTGCAGTCATGGATAACTCTTTTTAAAACATGATTGTTATTGTCTGCTATGATAAGAGAAGGGGTTTCTTTTAAAAATGTCCTTTGATTCAATCCTCTTTCCAAGAAAAATGTTATAAAATTACGAATATTTTTGTTTGTATTCTATGAATTTTTCATCTAATTTTTATTTAATTTTAGTTCAGTATTGTAAATATATAAAATAAATAAATGAAATGTTTATAAGCAAAAATGAATAAAAAACAAAATGTTTATAAAAAATTTTTATGGAAAATATTCCTGGTTTATAACTTTTTTAAGATCGTTGAAAGAGGTTTGTTATTTTTAGAGATGATTTGATATGGTAATACATCTGTAGCAGGTATATTTCGTGGTTGAAAACAGAGACAGTTTCTAAATGTCACATATTTCTTTGCACTATTATCTAATTTTCTGTTAGACTGTAATATTTTCCATGATAATTACTGTGTTTTTTCAAGGGGTATTTTATCCTTCCAAAATTGGAAACTAGAAAAGAACGGAGGAAAGATAACTCGAGGATAGATTGGAGATTCTTTTATTATCTGGACGGGAAGTAAAGGCCATCAGGCATGTTGCGTTTGCATAATTTATGATAGATTGAATATTTGAATATCTTTAAATTCATTTCAGAATGCGAGGAAAAAGGAGCAGCAACGAGTATCGGAATGCGAATGTGTATCGACGGATGATGAAATCGATTCGGCGGTACCATACAGGGATGAGGTTTCGGGTAGTACCACTAGTACTAGTGAAGAAGAAGATTCCATTGGCGAACGTGAACATGGTATGGTGTAGCATCCCTTTCTTTGATGCTTAGCGGTGGTAGACATGGAAAGATGTTGATTTGCGGGCGATTCAGATCAACGACATCGAGATTAGCGGTTTTATGCAGTATCAGATGAGTTATTGTGGTCATCATAGCAGAACTTTAATAGCAATAACCAGCCGGGTGGAAATAGTGGATATAGGGATTCATTTGCTTGATGGGGAATTTCGTTTATGCTGGCAGTAAATGTGACAATTAACGTTTGATGTTTATCATATTTGCTATTCAATGTTAGAGTATTTTCAGTGATTGATGAAGAGGTATCGTCGTCGGATGAGGATGAGTTCATGGAGGCGGATCTAGTAGAGCTCGAGAAAACAGTTCTCGAAAATATCGACCGAAATTTGAACGAAACACTCACCGATGAACAGGTATGAGGTCTCTGTGATGAAACATTGTGCTTCCGGATAGCACCGAATATCTCAGTTCTTCAAATTTTCCATGGAAATTGCAATCTGTTAGCTTGTTTGTGATTTTCTCTCCCCAAAAACGGACTATCGAGTAGCGAGTCTGGTCTATGATTTGTTAAGTGCCGAAAAGTGTCGACGATTTTTGGCCACTGGTCCCCTTGGCTTCGATGATTACCGGATCGGTAAAATTTACTACCGGAAATAAGTGGTAAATGAGTTCGATATAAGAGTGTAATAACTGTGTGCAATACTGTGCTGTGAAAGCAATAGTGAAGTTGAAATATGTAATTAAATTTATTTGTTCAATGAGACTGCATAGTATTTAAAATGAATTTAAGGCAATCAGCCTTCTACGTTCATTCAATTTACGCCGTACATCGACGCCACAAACATCAAAAGTATCGCCGGAAGGTCGGTCGCCAAATACCACCACCTTCTTCACACCTCGTTCGACTCGTCATAGCTTTCGTTCGCCATCTGCAGATGCCTGTTGCTCTCCAGAAGGATCTTCTTCGATCTTTCGGACTCCACTCACCTCTCGACCGAAGGCATCTGTTACGGGTCGTTCAGAATCGTTGAAGTCTGTTAGAGAGGTGTGCACTTGCGTTTGTTTCTCGAAACATAAATATAACCCAAATCGTGGACGGAAGTAAAGTTCTTTAGAGGAGCGCATATACCCCTTTCATTCTATCATAACGTTAATAATAATTGAATTGGCATTAATCTGAATGTTTTTTAATTTGTGATTATTAAAGTTTATTTCGATTACTTTAATCTCGAAAGTTGATTTATTTCCTATTGCAGCGTACTCTCGTTAGTTTGGCTGATTATCGAGAAAAGGCACGTATGAGGGCACGCTTGAAAAGTGACGAACAACTTGGTACTCTTTTATTATATTGATGTGCAATTCATTCATCTTCATTAAACTGATTTCATCTAATGTGATACTTGTTTTCTATCATTTCATATTTTAGTGCCATAATTTGAGGTACCTAAGTAGTATTTTTATCACCATTGTTTATGCCGCCTGTCGTAATATCCGGCAGAATTCGAACTTCATTCACGGCCAACCATGCCCTTCGTTTTGACTCCGTTCCTGTGGTAGCCATGATCTACTATGAAAAATTTACTTGAAGGATTGCGGCATGCGGCAAGTGGTCGATTCTCGATGCCAATAGAGCGTTCAGCAATATCGAGCACATCTCATGATTTAAGGCATCAACTTTCCCTGAATGAGCACTCACCTCGAAATGAAGTCATCGAACGTAGAGAACCACCATTGATGAATCAGATGCCAGCTAACGATCCTCAAACGCCGAAGGTTTGATTTGACTTGTTATATGGATACGATTGCTGTTAGTGATACCATCATCTCAGCAGATCGTTCCTCAGGAAATTCTACAAGCCTTTAGAGTTTCATGGTTTATGCCAATTTTCTTGAGGTACTATGTTGTATTCAAATCAAACACTTTTATTTGTATGATTTTAGAAAAGCACCTATTGTTATGATAGCTTGATGACTTCGTAATGTTAACGCACCAATCAGTGGAAAATTGACCGACATGTCGTTCTATTTAATATATTACTGTACTTAGCATAACAAATTTCCCACTATCATTTCCCATTTTGGGAATTTAATTTTATTTGAATTTAATTCGCTCGGTTTTTTTCTCAGAGAATCTATTTGAACGTTTATATTCGAATTGTTTCGTTGTAGTGATCATTCTATTATTCTTCTTTGCATTGCATTCTTAAATGAACTATTTGTATTGGTAGTTAAGCATTTGTTGCCTTCAATGATTTTCTTTTTATTTTCAACGGCATAAATTTTTTGGAAATTAACGAATTTTCAGTCTCCTTCTCTATTATCTATTTCAAAATTTTGAAGAGACGAGGTATCACCTTTGAAGGGCAATGTAGCTAATTTGTGATCATTTTCAGACATCATCCTCACATCCATCCACACCAACGCAATCTGATACGGATACGAAACGTGACTCTGCGCCGATGTCACCATTTAGCCCATCAGGTATTCGTTGAGATCTTTCCACTTATTAATTAAGATCAATTTCACTCAGTGGAAAGCCAATTGGCCGCAAACAAACCTTTCGGATAGTAGTTTTTTTTTTGCTATAAAGAAGAAGTCGACAGATATGCCTTTGTGCTTTTTTAGAAGCCCTGGGCGTTAAGAATGGAGAGGTACGATATGGTGTGTACTTCTAGTAGTAGAAAAGTTGAATTTGAACAAAGCATTTTCTTAAAAGCGCAAACGTTGTGAGGGGCGGCAAAGAAATAGCAGCCCCTTCGAAATGTGCTGTGAAATTCAGTGATTCTCGGAATAGTGAATTCATACCACAATTGCTCTATATCTATGAGATAAAATCGAAGTATAAATTGGGGGCGTCGTTTTATCAGCGTGATAGAGTTACTGAAGCTGCCTTTAGCGAAGTTCTTGCAATCACCAGTTATTTTTCGGGTTGCAGTTATTGTTGGTATCCACTTGAATCTTCGAGTAGATTATGGCTTCAGTGCGGAAACTCTTCGACCAGTTTGCCCTTTCTTAACCTGTATGGAGTTCTGAATAAGCTGATCATCGAAGATGTTATTGATAACGAAGAAAATTCCAGGTCGAGGATTATTGGCTCGTCTATTTTCACCGGATCCACGCCGCATAAATAAACAATCTATGCAAGCGCCTGAGCAAAAGAACACTATAAGTGCACCTTTGGCTACTGATGAAATAGCGGCTACTTCGCTTGACGATTCGCCGGTATGTCGACTATTTTTTATATATTTTCTAATTATCTTTTTGAGGCTTCAAATTTTAAACTCTGAGTTATAATTAAATTTTTATCATATCTATAGTTTTGAATGAAATCTTTGATTTTTTGTTTATTTCCTAAGGCTTCATATAAAAACATCATTTTCGGCATTTTTTAAGATCAAATTATGATTGGTAAATCACGCATTGAAGATAGAATAAATAAAATGATTCCATAATACTTCAAAGAAATGCTTTAAGCTGATAACATTTCTTTGAGTAAAGTTTACATTTATGCCGTTTTGACATCCCATTTTATAGGAAAATCAAAGAAAGAGAAAGGTGAAAATCCACTTATCTCTGTTTTATTCTTAAATCTTTTGAAGAAGAACTATAATTATGCGTCAATAATAAGTAAAATTTAAGGCATCTGAATTACCGACAACGAATATCGAAAGTCAAAAGGAGACCACTATCCTGGAAAGATTGTCAAGCTTGAGAAAACAGCGACATCGTAAGCTCAGCGCCACCAACTCTAACGAAAACGGAACCGGAAATGGCGGCGATGGCTTGGAGTGTAAGTACCATGTCTTCAGGGTACAGCCATCTTATCTGAAGACGATGATTGGTCTATCCTAAAATGAGTGACAAATGGTAGTGGGATAGTTACCGTCTCCTCATTAGCTTACTGTAGGGGAGTGACTACCGTATCGCGAAATGGTGTTGATATATGTCTTAGTGATGCATTTACAGTATTCGAGGTGAAAACTGCTTCGTCACTGTATCATAAGGTGATGCTTATTGCAATGTGAGGTAACGTTTGAGTAGAATGATAGGATTGAAAATTTAATTGATTGATTTAATTTATTTAGTTTTGAGGGTATTTCACCATCCATACTGAATATAGTGAGTTCAAGTTGAAGGTAATTGTGATATTAGCATGCAATATCCTATAAAGGTTGGCTTCATCGCAACATCAGCAAGCAAATGGCGAGATCGTCTTTGGGCACACTAAGAGTTTACACGTGGTTTTAAAGGGTAATGGGGAGGGGGAAAGGGGAAGGGTGGGGGAGGGAAGAGTCGTCTTTACCCAGGGGGAAAGGGGAATGGTGGGGGAGGGAAGAGTCGTCTTTACCCATCCAACCGGGACAGTATCTTTTCTTCATCACAATTGATCAAGAAAGGACTGATATTTTTCTCCGCAAAGAATTTATACAATACTGATAGCATCCAATATCAACTCAAACGCTCATATCTATGGAAGTTTTTTGTTTGTGCCGAAATATACGAGGTGAATTTTCGTTATGAGATAAGACATCAAATCAGTGCTGTAAGTTTATGAGTTAAAGAATCCTCTATTTTGAATATCGATTCCGTTTTAAGTGTCGTCGATTATAAAACGGCTTTGGCTTTTACCTAATATTTGGTTCATTTTCGAGATTACATTCGCCAACTCGAAATTTCACCGATCATTTTTTGTTTAATCTTTGATTTTATTTTATTCTCATCTTATTACAGTGTTGATTTTCTCATTCACCTCGACTTTCGAGCGAACAAATTTAAAAGCAAATAAAATTATGCACCAGAAACTGGGCTTATCTATGGCTATAAGAGCTTTTGTAAAAATTGCAAAGAAAGCATTGAAATGATTATAAGGTGTTCAGAAAGGAAAATGGTATAGGATACGATTGTTTTCGTTCAATTCTGATAGTGTTTAAGATGGGGAGGGGGGAAGGTGAGGTGGTGGGAGGTCCGACGACCTGAGGTCACTTCAAATCACAAGAACTGTTTGCCCACGAAGATGTTATTGGTTTATGTTGGATGATTTTTGATCAGTCTTAAACAAACTAACGAAATATCATTATTGGCAGTTGTAACAATTTTCAAATGGAATCTTAGTCATTGTTGGTTTATTTTTCTCTTATTCGTTGAAAAGTGATCAATAATGATGTCACTCTATCAGAAAGTCTATCAATTTTTCAATTCTTTTTTTAGCTTTTTTTATTCTGTTTTTTCTGTTTTCTATTTCTATTTGAAAAAAAAAAACCAAAAACTTTTATTGAATCGAATTTTTTATAAACAAATTCGCAATGTAAATATAAAATTGATACATAGAATGTTGAGTTGAACCGGTTGCATTAATCTTAATACTTTTAGCCGATGCACACATCGCAAAAACAACGACAATATCTGCAGAAGCTTCAATGAGCCCTCGATGTTCTTCGAAGAGGAATCATACTCGCATAAGAAGTCTTTCTCAATCAGCACAGAAATCTCGTCCCACAGCTCGAGCTCAAGTTGACCAGACGGATGGTGAAATATTTCAAGTTTTTTTTATTTACCAATTATATCGATCAGTTTTATAGGAATATACCGATTAGGGAGAGGATAAAAGAGTGGATCCGATTTGAAAAATTAATTCCTATGTGCGGCGAAAGGCCAAAAATAAGAGATATCCAAAATCTGGACGCGATGTTCTCTCTCCATTCTTTCCCTCCTCTCTTGTCTCTCTCCTCTCTTCTTTTCTCTCTCTCCACCTCCTCTTTCCTTTTCTCTCCTTTCTCCTTCTTCTCTTTCCTCTCTCTCTCCTCTCTCGCTTTTCCTACGTTGCTAGATAGGTTTAAATGTGAAAAGCAACGAATGCAAAAAGGAATTTTTGTAGGGGCAAGAAAGTAGTCGAAGTATATTTAAACTACAAAAATTACATGAACCTTGCAATCTTAGTAGTAGTACTGGTTTGTTGTGAAAGAAACGATCTATTCGAGCAGTATTCTTGTTCTACTTTTTCTTTCTTTTATTCGTCTTTAAATAGAAGTGATATTTGCACTTTGTGTGTGGGTTTAGTTGTGTGCCTCTTTAATGTACCATTTATTCGATGTTGATGTGAGATGAAACTTTGTGCTATTGTCTCTCCGATGTCCTTCCGCCAATCTGAACCTATTGAAGCAACTAGGCGTAATATTTCACGTTATTATCACTCATATTTTTCTATTAGTATTAGAAAAGTTTGAAATTTGCTTTATATAATTTAATATTTAGAGTATTTTTCTATAGATAATTGCTGTGTTGTAATCTTTTTAGAAATGGATTTCCATTTTCTGATATCGACTTTCACAAATAAAATGCACTAATAAGTACAATATCGTAGGATTTGAAGTATATTAGAGGGGATTTGAATAAACGATATTAATGTAGCTATTAGATATTTTGATTGAAGGAGGAGATAGGAGCCGTTCTTCTATATTCGATTATATTATTATATATTTTGGAGTAGTTGTTTTTTTCATTGTTCTTTTGATCGTCATCTATGTTTAGGCGTATAATTAGGGAGTAAAGAAACAGTTTTGCAAATATAAAATAAGAGAAAAAGAGGGATTAGAAACGATATAGAGGTTGGATGATAAAGTGAGGTGTCATGTTTCAACTGGCATAGGTAGCTGTGAAAGCATCTTTATTACAATTACTAAATTTGTACAAATGATTCGTGTTCCGGTTTTGTTAAAGGAAAACAAGGTGGGAAGTTGGTAAGGAGGGGGGAGGGGATGCGGGGATAAGTGACCAATTCACCTATTTTCATCAACCATTAACAATGGTACTCATTCTTTATTTCCTAAATCATTTCAGATTCTTCAAATAGTGTCTCCTTACATTCATCTCCATTATCGCTCAATGAGAAGAATATCCGTCGTATACAGGTTTGCCGTTCGTTTTCTAGAGTTGTCTGATATGTTTGCAATGTTGATATACTGCAAATGATTGCTCTTTTAGAGGATCAGAATCGAATTTCGAGCCGTGTCCATCCCCTTATTCCATTTTTCCCCGATTTCGCTACTTTCTTCCCATTGTCTTTCTCCCATAACTTACAAAAGAAGAGTGGATAATGTTTAAAAGGCTTTAGATTATTCTCCACTATCTAGAAAATAGAGGGGAAATAACTGAGCCAACGAAATTGAATATTTTCTTTTCCCCTTTCGACGAATATGATAATGCCAATTGTATTGCTTTAAACTTTGTTATATGGTACGTGATGTCATTTTACGTCACTAGCGGTCTTTCGCTAACAATGACGATCGTCAAGAATGGTAAATGAAAGATTGTTGATTTCTGAAACATTGCATTTCTGAAGATGATAAAAGTCACCTTCTAGAAGTATCGCGGCGGTACCATAAACTTTCTTCACATGGAGCAAAATTTTTGCGTCGGAGGGTGATGATAGTGTAATCACAAAGAACTCGAGAAAAAGGAGAAATAATGAAAGCACTTCGAAAAGGTCATCAGGGGTCAACGAAATTAGTGATCTTCGATTATCATAAGTTTAGAAGGCAGAAGAAGTCAGGAACTCTATTCCGATATCGTTTGATTGTTGGTATTTTCTTATTTCCATTCGTGCACCATCTATTCTCTCTTCATTTCATTTTCAAAGCTCTTCTATAGCGTTGTTCAATTTAGAAACGAGCAGAGAGAATCGTCCAACAAAAAGAACAAGAACGAGTACGTACAGCACAGGATATTCAACGAGCTTTACAAGAGACTGAAATACGTAAAGCGGAAGTGAATGCTGTTGGAGCCGATCTTGAAAGGCGTCTTAAAGATGGTATGCTTATATTTGAGTTGCACTTCTAGAGAGGATTGGNTGAGTTGCACTTCTGGAGAGGATTGGTGACTTTTTGTGGACGAGGATTTTGTAAGACAATGCAGAAAACCTTTAATAGCTAAAATACCATTTCAAAATCTTAAAGATTGCATCGTTCTTAATGGGGATTGAATTTTGACCTGAGGCATACAAGAGTAGGAAGGGGACCGTTCCGAGATTTGAAAATTGGAAGGATGCCTTCAGAATTTAAAAAAGCAGAAATCCTTTCGAGATTTATAGAGTCCTTCTGAGATTTGCAAGGGAAATTACAAATATTTTCAACTTAAATTGCATAAAGAAAGTCATATACTTTAATGGGTACATGAGGAGCTTTTATTAGAAATAGGAATGAAGATCCATGTTTAGGTTCAGTGTTTTTCGGTCTACTTATCTATGGTTTAATGTCATAAAGGTGGAAAGGAAAATACCTGTATCGTTGGCTCGAAGAGTTGTAGAAAAAATTAACCTTTATATGAGGTTGTCTTTAGAAAAGCAGATAACAATTGGAAGGTGGGCTTTGGGCAATGAGATCACATAAGGAATGAATGAATGCGAACATATTTAACAAGCATTATATCAAACATTTTGCAGATAGCGAAAATCGATGGGTATTGGAACAATGGTTATTATATGTGCATGAAATGGATCAACTCAAATTGAGGGAATTGGATTTGTTGAGACGAGTTGGCGAGATGGAAGCCGTCGATGAATATAAACGCCTTCAGAAACAACTTAATGACCTTCAGAAGGCCGATAGTGGAATTGAACGTGGTGGCAGTGGTCATGTAAGTTTTAAAAATAATATTCTTTATATATGGAAATGACGATTGATAAGGTGCGTCTTTAAGTTTGCTCTTCCTTAATAAGGTGTTGCTGCCTCATCTCCTATCTGAAGCAGGTATAGAAGATGCGACTGACTGCAGGTGAAACCCACGAGCACACCAGTCATTTTTAAAAAGAAATATGCATGAATGTTGTCAAAGAGATGACCTAAAAAGAGAGGAATTAGAGAAATCAGTGTTAGAAAGGGGTAAAAAAAAATTGCTATGGTCATGAAAATGGGTACTACCGAAAACTATGGATAGGCATCATCAGAATGGTTGTCTAAACATAGATAGCAATTGCCATACAGAGAAATTTTGATTGGGGGAATAGATGATTTCCGATAATTCTTCGTTACCAATATTATCGACCTTTTCGAAATTCTAAAATTCTAAGCCAAACTCTTTCAGTATCAGAGAGCATTCGAGTGTTTATTGAATTTTAGAAATATTTTTGCACAGAATATTGACAACCGCCTTATATCAATCTGCATTGCAATATTGTCTCTGCGATACTTTTGAGATGCTAATAAGACAGCAGAAACATTCAGTTTCTATAATTTCCAAGTTTCCAGTTGGAGAGGTCGTCTTTTCTTATTTAATTTTTATATGGCTTCATTTCCTATTTCAACCGTTGTATATATAGATCAACGATTGAATCGATATGCTTTTTTGTTGGGTGAAAAATTATGCTTGAAGTGGTTTAATGTTTTTGAAATTTATGAAAAATGGATTTTCGATGAAAGATTTTCGAAAAAAATGAATGAAAAAAATGGTTTTTCTAAGATCGAAAAATGGTCATGACGAATCTATGTTTTACCATAATTGATTCGATTGATAAGAGATAAAAGGATTGAGGGATATAAAGGAGTATTAATGCCGATATCGGCGTTGCTTACAGATAGAGAAAGATTTGTTGAAACGTATGTTGGCAGCCATCGAGAAGCGTGATGCTATTCACCGACAAATGGAAAACTCCAATACTAGGTGGGTCGATGAGTTTAGCCTTCGTAAAACTTAACGTGTTATCCTCGATAGGCATTCTAGTATTGCATATTAAAACGAATTCAATAATGAGTTGTGCTGTGAAGGCTCGTACTTGTCTAATTTTTTAATATTCGTTTTCGGATGTTTTTTTTTTTTTTGCATAAATAGCGCCTGTTTTCTAAAGCTGCCGATTACCCTTTAAATTTTTTAGGATTAAGTGTTGGAGCTTGGAAATTTCAAAAATTCCTTCCTGTAAGAACGAAATTTTTTTACCCATTGAGTGTAACTTGTGCACCAGCGTGTTTGAACGACATGAAAAGAGTTATTGAGTATCTACTATTTTACAGAGTTTTTGAGTCGTATTTTTTCATAAAAAGTAAAATTCTTAAAATTTTCTCTAATCAAAACAAATAAATAAATAAGTTCTATTCAAAATCAAATATTTGTTATTTCAGAATGTCACGAAGTAGTTTCTCCGATCCACAAACACTTTTAGCCGAAAAAGGTGCATCGTATCGTAACTTCGAACCAGTTTTCTTGAAGTAATTCACATTGCCTTGTTGATTGTTTCGTTGTTTTGTTGACTCCGGAAAAATGAACAGAGAAATTCTAAAAAGAAATTGTCGAAAGTTTTCCGGAAGTGATAGATTGTTTTAATATTGCTCATTCGATATATTGGAATGACTGATTAGTGATTTCTTATCATAAAATTTTGGTTTTATCACTTTCAATCGTTAGCGCTGATAAGTTGGCAAGTCTTTTAACCCTGAGCTCTATCATCGATGTTATACGATCTACTTTTTTTCCGGAATCGTTTTGTCAATCACTTGAGTAATTAAGGAAACAAAATTCGGTTGTGAAATTCTCCATATTGACTATGAAATAACAGAATTGTCTGAAGAAGTTTATTCTAAATAAATGAGGGAAGTTGAGTTGATTGATCACATTGCCATCGACTCATTCGAGTATATTTGCCGTCGAGAAATTCGATATTCTTTTATTTTACTTTATTGTTTTTTTTTTTCTATATGTAATGTGTCTTTTAATACTGAAAATAATTGCGATTTTTTTTTCTTATTTGTATTTTAATGTGATTTTAATGTTTAATAATTGCGATTAAATCCTAGACGATGTCATTCTTCGAGTTTTTAACTTTCTTTTATTTTTATTTATTGAGATTTATTTATCTCAAAATTTTCGCAATTGTTTTCAATAAATATTGGAGCTATTGTTGTTATCGTTTTTGAAGCTGCCAATATGGAGTGTCAAAACTATAGGAAGGATATATAAGAGGATCGAGAGTGAGGGGAGGGGGGAGGGGGGGGGGGGGGGGGG
>JAAVTS010000647.1:39540-70177 GCA_022845575.1 Baylisascaris ailuri
GGGGGTGGGGACATATGCAATGACGAGAGGGAACGTTTCAAAGGCTAAGAATTCTAAGAATTCTAGTTGATATGGCGAGAGGCTCAATCACTAACGGGCGATAGTTGGTATTTACAAATAGTATATCTGTATGATGGGAATTTCATATGAGATGCTAGATCTTTGTTGTTTCACTTGTTTTCTTTTTCCTGGTTTTGCTTTTTGTCTAGTTTCACTAAGTGATTAAAAAAAAAAAAAAAATTTGGGTGGAAGAATATTTTCAGAAAATTTTAAGGAAAGAGGAAAGGGAGAGAAAGCTGGAAGTTGATAGAGGGGATGACATATAGGGATATGATAGAGGGGATGACGTAATGGGATAAACGAAAATCCCACTTTCCCAACGAAACGATCAACGATCGACCCTTGGCCGCTCATTCCTCTCGAAGAAAATTCGTTTTTCAATGCCATACTGGCTAGGAAGGAAAACGGAAGCTTTCATCTTCATGCTCAGTTTGGTCGTTTCTAACCTAGTCCAATGTGGATTCGTTTATATTTATGTAGTTTTTGATTTGTTGCTTCTATATTTAATTTTTTTTTTTAGTTATATTACATTTGAATATTCTTTCATTTTGTTCACATTTGAGTAACGTTTTATATTGTTTATTCGATAATAAATGAAGAATTTTTATTGGGCAATCAATGATATATCTTTATTATCTATTTCGATAATATTTCAATGTAGATTATTTTTTTGCATGTTAAAAATTTGAAAATTTGGAGAATTCGAGAAAATTATGAAAAACATCTTTAAAAGACTATTGAGATAAATATATGAAACAATTGGATTTTAAATTACACCTTTTTCGACCGTAGTATTTGAATTAGAATTACCTATATTGGTAGGTACTTTTTACAAAATAAATCTCCAGGGAACTTCTTAACTTCAAGAAAGCTTCTATTATACTAGTGATATGATCACCTATACTTTCATACGTTCGCCTGAATTTATATATATCTAAGCAATTCGAACTCTGTGAGGGAATTCTTTATTGTGCCCAAATGTAATCTAAAATCACTTCAATACCTCAAATTTCAATCGCAATTTTATCATATCAGAATCGAATAGATAGATAATCACTGTTGTGATGTTTTAAAAAAAATATGATTCGATAATATTACGGATGATTTGACATAATTATGAGCGCTAATTAAGGATAAGCTCAACTCTTTGCCGGATATCGTAAATCCTCAAGAAAGTTTTTTTCCCTTTGAATTTATTTCTTAGTCGATTCTAAATATTTAATAATATTTTAATTCAATCAATGCATAGCATATAAAATACAAGTAACTAATCATAGAGGAACAAGATTCTGCAAAAAAAAAAAATTGGAATTTAAATTGGTTCTATTTATATTGCAACCATAAAATTTTGTCTTTTTTTTCGATTAGTGATTTATAGTGATTTTGAATAGTTTAATAAAGCTTGCATTTGCATATTGCAGTAGCAATATCACTTCTTGCGCTTTGATTTGTTCAAGTCTTATGACTTAGATGGTCATATTTATATTACTGTTACCGTATACATAGTACAATATTATATAATACTTAATATTTAACCTGTTATGTAGATGGTTTTCGGCAATTAGGGTAAATCAAAGAATGGAATGAAACATGAATATGATGTTATTAAGCACTGAATACATCACTTAAAATCTTGGCACAAAAAAAGTATACAAAGAGCAAACTCTATCCGTTACAAAATCTCCCCCTCTTCAAATTATACTGCCCCTACTTCAGCGATGAATTGACTTCTACTAGGATGGAAACGACAAGTTTCCCATCTTTAGTGACAGCTTAGAGCAGTCGTTCCCTATTCAAAAACTTTAACGGTTCGTCTAAGAAATGCCAACGTTCTCACTTGTGCTTGGAAAATTTAGTGCCAGCCGTGTCGTTGATATTTCACAACGTATCAAGACAGAAATAATAGTCGAAAAAATTAAATATCAAATAAATACAACGCCACTTATTTTCGTTTTTAGTTTTCGTTCTCATAGGTAATCTATCCGCGTCTCAATTCTTGCATTCTTAATAACTATCTAGTTTTCTAACAGTCGTCTAATTACTTCTCTACGTTTCTTAATTCTGTTTTCTTAGAGTATCGTATTCATCTGGGTCTATACTAAAGGATTTTACATCAGTATAATATTTTTACCATTTTTGATCTACGAATCATATTTTCTTTATAAAAATTTTCAAAAAATTGCATGGAATGCTTGTTTTTTATTTGCACGTTTCAGATTTTAATGATAGAATGACATAAATGTGTGAAGATATTTTGGTTATTTGGTACTAATAATTTGACCGTAAGAAGGCGGAAATAAAAATTTTGATAATGGAATATTTCAGCGAAATTTTCCAAACATCTTTCATAAATAGAGATTGTAGGGTATAATTGAGATTGAACTATATGCTGAAAACGTTCATAATATTAGAGTTCTGAAGGATTTTATTAAGGAAATTTTAGGAATCTGGTGGAGGGGGGGAGGGGGGGGGGAGTGAAAAACTCCACTGTTAAAGGAGAAGGGATTTTAACAACTAAAGTAAAATCTTGTTAATTGTTATGATGAACGAGGGTGATGAGTGATGGTCCTATCCTATGGTTGCGGCACTAATATACCATTAATAATTGTGGATGTTCGACGTAGGGGGTACTACTTTCATTTATTCTCTTTACCATTTGGGTAAAGTTTCCGTGGGCGGGTTGTACTCATAGTTACTTCATCCAGTGAGTTCGCTTTATTCTCGAAGGAAAACGAAATTTGAGAGCATTCAACCTGATTCCCCCGCATCCTATTGTTAAGTTTATTGGCAACTAATCGAAGGTGCTTCCCGTTTTTCGTATTTGATTTCCTTGGTTGTTTCTTTTTTTATTTCTAGGCAGACACTCACTATTGTTTGTAGTCTTTTGGGAAACAAATTTTAAAAAAAAGAAGGATTCTAAGCTGAAAGAAAGCATATAATCTACACATTCGCTGGCATATGAAAAATACAGTTCATCAAATTGGGCATTTTGCCAATTTCGCTGTATTTCGCTCTTGATTATTATACATATCGTCAAATAGATGATGATTGCAGGAAATTGCGAATACGAATCGATTTATAGAGAGCGAGTTGGGGTGACTATAGTGTTCGTTAATTTCATATGGGTCTATATTCCAAGGGGGAACGGTAAAGGGAAGGAGCGCTATTTTCCGAAAGCGTAAATCATCTGCGGCATATTTTTATATCTCTCGAATTTGAGAGTTTTCGTTCGAAATATTCATAGCAAATATGATTTGATCGATTCGCGAATTTATTCAAAAAGCTGTCAGCAAATTTGAGATGCACAAATAAGTGACAGCCGGAAGATGAAGATCCTTCCATAAGCTCATGCATCCCAGAATGCACCTCTTTGGAAAATTTACGATCATCTTCAATTATGAGACACATGTACAGTGCAGTATGCAAATTTCTTTGTTTATAATATTTAAAAATGTTGTCTTCCAGCAATCCCATTAGATCGCAGTGGATTAATCAATAGAAGAACAATGAGTGGAAATCCAATCAATGAGGATAGTGCTCTTCAACAAGGAATATTCGTTGGAAAGCCAATCGATTTCCGGTAATTTATTGCACTTTTATTATGGTTACTAATATTGTTTTATTTTTTATTCATAAAAAATAAAGCGAACTACCATAGAGCAGTGAAGAAATTAATACCTATACAATATAAATCCAGTAGCAAACAATTTTAAAGCACATTTACATAAGGTAGCCATTTTATGAGGTCAATAATACATGCAAATCAGTGCAAAGGTCGCAGGTAGAATGCAGGTGAGAGGGGACGTAACGACACAAATGAGAACGAACAACTTTCCGGTTTCATTGAATCTTTCCGATTGCTGATTCTAAATTCAGACGGCTGTCAGTTGAAAACCATTGTACAATCGTTCAGTGTTGCCAGCTGCAAACCCCCCTACTCTATGGTATATTGACTAAGCAAATGTGAACACTGCGTCGATAAAATATTTGAGAATCTTTTTACAATCTTATAACTAAAATATCGGTTAGATATATTTTCGGCTTCCTCTAATAAAAAATTATTGCCAGCCGCCATTTTCGAGTATTAAGATATATAGTGAACTTCTAGCAAATTAGAGGATATACAACGAAAGCGGGCATATTGAAATACCTTAAAGGCAATCCAAATTTATAGAAAATACACTTCTATAAAAATTTCGAAGTTTTTTTTTTTTAAAATTCCATACTATACTTGTATTAAATCATTACTTAAATAAGAAATTATTTATTTATTTATTTATTTATTTATTTATTTATTTATTTATTTTTATTATAGACCAAAAGGGCAAATCACACATCTTCGTGCAGATAATGGTGAAATGTTATTAGTGATTGGAGGTCGTCAGTTGATGCATATTCCTCTTCAAAATATGGGCAGTCAAACTGGTAAACTTGTTTGATTTATTTGAATAGTATCGTTTACTTTAATAGAATAAGAGAAATAAGCTTTACGACGGAATCTCCGTTTCCGGTATTCAGACCTCGGTTGTGCATCATAGTATTTCTGTTATCCGGATTTACTTTCGTTTGATGAAAGCAATCCGGATTGCTTTTGTTGCTTCGGATTGATTTCGGGAAAGCAATTGTTTCCATATTCCGGATTTGTTATCCGTTTGAAATATGCTAATTGTTTAGACTCTATAAAGTCGTATTGGGGTACCTCATTAATTTCTGCGGATAATAGCCGTAGTTAAAATCATCTAGTCTCTTTTATTATCAGCAATTAAATTTAAGTTAAATTTAAATCGGCTATATTTTGATGCGATTTGCATTTTTTTTTCTCTTTTATTATATTTTCATCCTATGCAAAATCATTTGTATTTTGAATAAATAAATCAACATTAAATAAACTGAACCCATAAAAATTTCCACTCCTTTTTTTTTGTTGCATAATTCATTTTCCCTCATATATAATTCGTTGTGGAATTTGCATTTCTTAAAATTGTCACCTTTGCATGATTTAATTATTAACTTCCAATAATTTTTGAAACGAAAAATTGAAATCCGCATTGTTTTTATTGGTTAGCGAATAAATTTGATATCACTGTTCGATTGTATTGTTTTCTATTGATGCACTAAGTGATTACTACTATTGATATTTGTTGCAGATATCGTTTTACCTTTGCCCACTCACGATCGTATTGCATATGTGCATATGGATGTTAAAGGATATCACGCTATTATAAGCTCTACGACAGGAGAGTGCTTCTATGTAAACCTGAAAAACAACCAACAAAAGACACTCACACGGCTTAAGGTTTGTGAGAGTGGTAAAATTTGGTAATAGTAGAGGGAGGGAGGAGGGGATGGGGGAATTAAGGAGAGGAGAACTTCTGAGGTCTTTCTAATCCAGGAAATCCCCTAATGAACAGGACATATTGCGGCAGCGTTTTCGGGTGATGTTGCGGCGTTATATGGTCTAGTTATTTCAGTAGTGTCTGTTTGCTGCTGCCTCCTACCCCCTCTTCAGCGCTCTTCAACCAATCCCTCATTTTCTTTGACTTGTGATGCTATTCAAGGTTATTTTACATTTCGGTGATCATCTTTCTTCACTAGACAACATAAAAGTTCTTCGACATTCTCTGACAGAGAACGTTCAACTCAAGAAAGAGCACTTAATTTTTCAAATCGTTGATACAGATTTGCCACTAAAACAATATAAACGGAAATAACTCATATTAGTGGCACACGAAAGTGAAATGTAATACTTGAAGGTTGGTTTGATTTGAAGTAAATATATTAGTGAGCTCAATTCTAAGTCATTACAAGCTGATGAACGTCAAAACTCTTGACCTTCTTTTAAAATAGATTATATTATGTTCCCAAATTTGTAATTTTTCAAAATTTCTCCCACATAAAATATTTCCCGCAAGAGAATACCTCGTTTTTTTTTTTAAGTACTATCGATGTCATGCGCAGTTTTTATGAAGGATTGCCCGATTTCTTCTTGAATTAATGCCAATATTTCGACTCAGTGATTAAAAAGTTGTTAAGTTATGAAATATCTTTAAAATTGCGATTCTTTTGACTTAAATTAGCTTATTTGCCGTTATGCTAAGGATTTACTTTCCAAAAAGTGGCATCCTTTCTAGGGTCATGTAATAAGCGCAGTTGGTTGGAATATTGAACTATCGACGAAAACAACAACTGGATTTATTGTTATTGGAACGAATAAAGGTCAAATGTTGTTTTTTTTTTTAAATTTTTTTCTGTCACATTGGCAGTTTGCTCATTCACGAAGGACATGATCTTATTGCTTTGAATGATTGCCAGTTTTGATCTAATATTCAAAAAAAAAAAAAAATGCTGTGTTTATTGAAATAAATAAATAAATAAATAAAATTCAAAAAAAAATATGTGATATTTAGAGAGTGAAGACGTTATTCTAGGAATTACAATTCTGCTGCAGAGTTGTAGTATTTATTCAAAAGAATTGATTAAAGGTTTTAGATGTAAGTCTGACTTTTGAGGTGAGTGAGCCATTTTTACGATCTTGTAATCAAACCGACTTATGGTAGTTCGGTAATGAATAGGAATTTCTACAAAAAATTTAGTGAGCAAAGCTTTCTTATTTAGATTTTCGCTTTTAAATGTTTGTCCTCCAAAATTTATACCCTGTGAAACGTCCAGTGTGGTTTAATTATAGTGAAATAAGAATACTGTATTTTTATGAAACTGTTTTATGGTTTGAGTGGAAGGGGGAGGGTGCTAAGGCGAAAATATTAAAGTATAGGGTGATTGTAAAAACAGTCATTTTAAATCCTCTTCGCTGTATTATTAGAATCCGTTTCTCTTCAATTCAATAGTCATCCCTCGCAAATGCGTCGATTGTCGTCTCTTTGAAGGATCATTGATCGAAACACAAATCCAATCTGATGGTAGTTTATCGTATGCAAAAGAACTTGTTCGTAATCTTAGTGGTGAGAAGGAAATGCCGATCACGGATATCGAATTGTTGCAATGCTCAGAGGATGGTGATAAACAAAGGTATATTTGAATGATTCTTTTTATTTTTATTACTTTCAATTCGCTATTTAAGACATCCTTCTATCCATCTATGTTCTACTTTATTCAGATGAAGTATGCTTCCTCAAATTGCAATCTTTCATCCTTCATTGCAAAATCATTGCAAGTTGCAAAATCCAAAACTTTAATTCTTCGTTGTGGAATTTGCGAAGTTGCAAACTTTCGCAGTAAGTTTATAGGCTTATTCAGTTATTCAGCCATCATGGAATGCGCTGTATGGATCGTTTATTGCCATAGTATATCAACTTTCAGTAATAGACACTAGTCATTGCATTCTGAATGTTGAATTTTGAATGTTCCATTAAGTTTGGCAGAATCGATAGAGGCGAAGAAAGAAGTAAGAATAGTTATAAAGGAGTTTTTGTTGAACGAAATGATCGAATGAAGTTTTCAATAGGATCTCCCGATGATAATTAAGGAAGCAATGTAATACGCTTAATATTATTAGGGGTTGAGGGAGGTTTAATTTTTCATAGTGTTCGGAAGTCGGCGCTCTATCGAGTTTCAACCAACAGGAAACGTGACAAGAATAGGAGGGCAGAATAAGGGAGAAATTTTTGTCGCTGTATATTGACGACTAGATGGTGTATTAGGGATGGAACTCACTGAGGGAATCTAAAAAAATTTTTTCCCGGGTGGGTGGGGAAAGGGGAGCAGATGACTGGAGCCCATTTATGAGGGCTTAAAATTTTGGAGTACGACGCCGGTGGAATATATTTGGAAGAGAAAAAAATTGGTGAGGGACAAGTTTGTATGGAGAACTTTCAGGTGGGCGGTGTTTATATGTTCACCGGGTCGCCTCTACTCATTAGCGGGTTCTGTGGATCGAAAAGTGGATCGATCAGTGGTGCAACCAGTTGTGGGTGCTATTTGGAATTCAACATTCATGGAAGAAGCCGCTGCTACTTTACAGTCACTGTTTTCCTTCAAAGGTAAGGAATCTTGTAGAAGGTTAACCTGACTGCTGCCGACTAACGTTACGTACCTATATATTTGAAGCTATTAAGTACGCTAAACCGACCACATGGAAATCCTCTGAGGCAGTCGAAGAACAAGGGACTTCATCGGTGAGGTGACAAAGGAGGAAACTTTTAAAGGTACATTATGAAGTACTGAGTTATGAAGGCATTCTTTGACATTTCAACTGCTCTATCTTTGATTAGCCTGGATGAGTTTGCTCTATTCTTATATCCTCAGCTAATTGCAACACAGGTGACAGGTGGAAATGAGGGGAAGCAATTGATAACAACAATTTCCTTTCTTTATCTTTGTAGTAGACTTATCAAGGTCAATATCAAGTCATCTGGGCGCATAGTGTGTGTTTTCAATCAACAATTAAAAGGAAAATGTTTCAAATTCGGAGTGAAGGAATGATAGGAGGGAAATTTGGTTTAAAGATGCCTTGAACATATTCTGCTTGTCGTCCGTTTTTGGCGCATCCTTCAGAAGTTTTTAGTGGGTTGAGGAGTGGGAAGAGAGAGTGGCTCTCGCATGCTATTTTCACTGCTTTTTATTTCGTTGATTATCTACATTCTGCCCTTTTCACATTACATATAAGGTTTCAGAGTGATGTTCGATGTTTACTTCTAACTTTGTTTGATGAATATTCTTCTTTTTTTTTCCTAGCACAGCGTTAAAAAGTTTATTTAAATTGGTGCTCACATATTTTTTTCTGCCTATCTAAGGAACATAATATATGTATGATTCGATGTGTGCATCATCTATGAGGACTCCACATTGGCTTAGATTTTAACAAAGGTAAATTACGGAAAAAGCTTTAGAGAGTTTATTCCTGTGATGTAACATAGAGAGGTTTTTATTATTTGCTATTTTTTTATTTTTATTAATTAATTAAAATCATTTTCAACCTTTATTTAAAACAATTCAAACTATCATATTATATCGAATATCAAAAATTGTTCGAAATTGACTCTGTTTCACTTCATGAATTCCTAATTGTTCTCTATGAATTCCTCCTCTCCATTAATCTCATTCCACAATTTTTGAGTGTTTGATTTATTATAGTGAAAGAATTCCCACTGAAAGATTTTTATGATTTTCAGATCCACCACGTTATCATTGTATGGATGAAGCACAACGTACATTACCAAGTGCATTCGTAATTTATCCAAAATCAGTGAGTGAAATTGCTGCATCTAAGTTTTGTTGGATCGGTGTAGATGGATATACGATCGGGCGTATTGATCTACATCAACCTGATCCCTACAGTATGATTATTGAGGATGCCCATGTACAGTAAGTGATCGTAATTTTCATTTTCCTCTTAGGAGTTATTAATTGGTGTCGATTAATTAAGGAGGAAACAGAAAATATGAATAGAATGCGTTTAATTTGGAATTATGCAACGAAATTTCAACTACATCAGATTTAGAGAAAAATATTTCAAACAAACAAAAAAAAAAAAATCAGTTTGGTTTGAGATTCATCAGATATTATGATGGGAATGGATTTTGAAGTAGATTTGGCACCAAATGTTTGAAAATATAACTGAATAAACAACTGAGAGGGCGAATACCGTTCAAGTTATGAGTGAATTTGCAAAGAAATTCGTGTTCATGAATTGACTTTCACGGATACGATCAGTGCAGTCACTATATTTGCTTGGTCGAGATAATGAATGATCGATCACTTTTTAAAGGTTTAATTATCTGTTATACTAGTTGTAGATACTTAAATCGTTTGTACTACTTGACTAAGTAGTTAAGTGGACATGTTTTCACCTTATTTTCTTTGGTATGCAAGTGCGGTTTTTTTAAATGCTTGGGTTGTTCTAACTAAATTTTTTTTATTTGACAGAAATTGGAAATCATTAAAATTGATCCGTGTTCATAGTGTGCACCTGACTGGCATTATTCTTTGTGAACTGTTGTAACAACTTAGGCATTATTTCTTTTGCTTTTACCTGTGCAAATTTCATAGGAACTGGTAGGTTTCGAACTTCGATGTTATATTCCCTATACAGCTTATCTTCCACAACGCTATCACAACATTGCAACATGTTTATTGCATTAGATTTTGTTGTAATTAAGAATTATTTCGTTTCAGGCATCGACTAGTTAACGGACGACATGATTACCCGCTAGATATTGCTATAACCGAATATCATCTGCTTTTATTGTATAGTGATCGCCTTGAAGCGGTTTCTCTACTCAATCAGAAATGCATGTTTCAAGATTCGAGAGGGACGGTTAGCTTGCAAGTCTTACCTTCTTCCTCTTTTATCACTTTTGCTCATACTATTTTCAGTTGACTATTTTAACTCGGATGATAAGAGATTGCAATTCGACACATTTACGCATATCACTTCATGATGTTTTTTTAAATTATATTCTTTTGGTTAATTTATGTAGTTAAAGTTGAACTTTTCACTACGGCTTGTCGACCCAACTTTTTGTCATCAGAGGCATAAGAGGGGTTTTCTATTCAGGATTGTCGTCAAATGAGGGGTATGTGTCGTGATCCGATCTCGGAGTTGATATGGGTTTATACAGATTCAAGTGTGGTCAGATACCGGCCGAATGAAGAGGGCAAGTATGTTCTTCGAACTCTTTGGTTATTTTTCCATTTTATATGATTTCTTTTATATTGCTTCTTACTGTTTTTCCCTTTTTTGCACTTTTTAAATATTCAATAGCTATAAACGGCCTGACTTCATTATTTATGCTTCATCTGGTATTTCTTAGCGCCATTGGGCTTTAGTAGTTATTTTTAACGATGCAAAATGTTTATTCGTTGTATTCTATCAAGTTTAATTCGTAATAGGTTTGCATATGTGGCATAACATCTTGTTCAAAGGTTATATTTAGAAGTGTTTGGCGAATTCATCTAGAGCGAGGCGAGTATGATAAAGCGATGGCGATTACTGATCAACTGAAGGATCGTGCCCCTCATCAACTTGTTCTCAAGAAACAAGCCGACAAATTCATTACCGAAAAGAAGTACGTTATTGAAGATATTTTAGTGAGAGGGAATCAAAATTTAAGCCCTACTTTCCGATCATTCTTGACCTATTATCATCACCGTTCAATTATTACACTTCGTAGGGTGTTGAGGATTTTGCAATGGCGTAAGGGGGTGGGAGGTGGAGGAATGGCCGAGAGAGATGAAGTATAATTAATAAGATCACGAAGCCGAGTTTTGTGGAAAAACGCTACAAGGAAAAGAAAACTTTTCCTGGCAGAGAAGATTTGAAACCTTTTCTCTATTTTTTGTTTAAAAGGATTGAAAGAATTTTTAAGTTTTCCCAAAAAGCATCGAAATAATGCAGAAGCATTTTGAAGAACATATATGGAGATATGGTGATTCTCTTCATTGTGCATTTCATTCAGCCCCTCTTGTGTAAAAAAAATCTTAAAATCACTTTAGTCATTTAATGATAAATGTCAATATGAGGTTTTATTGAAAGGGAAGAAGATATTTCAAGAGGGCATTGTGCTTAGCTCATTCTTTGGGATGTACAACTCGTTGTCTGATTATGGTGGATTCAAGTTGTCAGACGAGTTATGTGACTTATTCCTGCTCCATATAAAGGCCGTATAGGTCACTCTCTAAATGGCCTATGATGTTAGTGGATGCATTGCTGTATTGCTTTTTCATTCGTTAGACAAGAAAATAATAAATTACCACAGGTGGCTGTAGACTGCGAAACGTTCCTATGAAGAAAATTTGCAGAGTTTCTTTTTTTTGCTTTGTTATAAAATTTCTAAATCGAAAACCACGCAGAGAGGGCCATCGATCTATTATTGTCATTATTTTTAAATCCTAATTTTGAGCGTTGTAGGTATATTGCGGCGGCTGAACTGCTTGCGCAATCCTCGGATCCATTTGAGGTGTCGGTATTGAATTTCCTCTCAACTGTAGATGATCGTCGAGATGGACTCAAACGATTTCTCGACTTACAACTCAACAAAATGACTGCATCTGAGGTTAAAATCTAAGTTGTTTTTTTCTCTTCAAAAAAAAAAGAAAAACAACTGCAGCTCCGCTCCGGGTATAAAGAAATGAAGAGAGGAGATGCTATACCTAACATATTTTAAGGTAAATTTGATCTTTTTTTAGAAGATAAACAGAATCGTTACGACGTGATCGAGTACAGAGATGAAAACAGTTAGAGTGGATTCGGTCTGAAGGCAGGGCAAAAGTTTTAGTTCGATGTGTGTGGTGATATTGGTTTCTGAAGCTCGTAATAACATTTTTCGTCATCAGTGATATGACATTATGATTGTTGAGAAAACGTTATCATTAAGTGATAAGGAGCTGTGCAAGTCGTTGAGCAAAGCCTTCAAACGACATTCGAATCCGATGTCCTAAAATCAGGTCACATATCCTCATGGACATCGTTGACTAATTCGTTTGCATTCTTTGTAGTCGATCTAGGTCATGGCATGATCACGACCAGGCATAAGATAAAACTATGGTTTAATAGATGAATAATTCAGCGAACAACCTTATGGTTAGCTACTTGATATGCAAATTGTTTGTTGTAAGATCTTATGTCCATTGATATAGAGGTATGCATCACAGCAATCATTTCTGCATATGTACCTTATAGATAGAAGTTTTCGTAAACAAAGTGGAAGGCAAGGAATTCAAAATTTTATTTGGCTACGAGTGTAATTGCAGTGTTGATTTATTTTTTAGTTTTACACATTGCTAGATTATGCTTGTTATTAAATTGTTTCTCTTTTAGGATATGATTCGTCGTGATGCACTCGTATTTTGGCTTTTGGATGTGCAACTGACCGAGCTTGCTGAATTGAGACAGTCGGGTGGACGTCGCTCAACACTGGAGCCTCAAATGGGGCAAGCTGGTGTGATGACTCCGGCTGAGATACAACTTAAGAACGTCAGGCAACAATTGGAGCTCTTCTTTGAACGGCCTGTTGTTGCGGTTTGTTTTGCATATAGCATAAGAGGCATGATTGTGGAGTGGAATAACTCAGTCCTTGTTTCAGTTGGTAGGCTATCGTCGAGTATTTTAAAGGAACAAGCCTATGCTGCTGCCCTATGTCTACTGCATTCGCCTATGATTTTGTTGACGAATAGTTTTTGTTATTCAGTGTCAATCATCGTTATGTGGAGCAAGTGGTGCATTAAGGTGGTACTTCAACATTGTAACTCCCTTCCTTACGGCTTTCCCCGTCTACTTCCCCCTTCCTCCCCCCCTTCCTCCCGATCTCCTCTCTCTTCCACCTCTCTCTTTTTCTCCCTTAAAGGTGGTAATTTCAAAATGAATCTGCGGAATGGATATTAAACATTTAGCAGATGTTTAACAATTGCAGGAGTCGATAAAATCGAACCGAGAGGCGGTTTATAAATTGATGATGTCACACGCTGATTTCGATAGTCAACTTGCTTTGGCGCAGAGGTTACAAGGTAATACGAGTAGCTACCAATTTCGCTAGAATCCTAGGTTTTTGTAGATCCGATGTGTTCAATTATAGTTCCCCATAAAATTGTTTATAATCACCTCCACTTGGGCAGCGGGTAGTTGATGGGCATTTTTTTTGGGAAGCAGTTTTAGAGCCAAATAATTGGTTGATTTAAAATTCATTTTATTTGATAAACATCTGGCACCATTTATTGTTATTTCACACCTTCTGATGAACATCTAATTGTTGGAGTAATATTTTTATGGTAATATTGTTAAATATATTTTATATTAGTGATTATTATATTGTTACGATTATTTTTTTCTAATTTCATGAGAGGAATGTTGAGATGGCAGTTAAATATTGATTTTTTTTTTTTTTTTTTGGTTGGAACTAATATTGATGATTTTTTTTACTATTTCTTTGTTTATTTATTTCATGAAATTTTTAGTTGACTGTTATACGTTGAATTATTTCAGATTATGAAACAGTGATCGATATCTATTTGTTGCAATCGCAATATACTAAAGCTTTAGAGGTTATTAAGAATCAGGTAATCATTGTCATTGTTTTGCTGTTATTAATTAAATAGCTTAAAGCGTCCTTTATTTATAGATATGATGGATTATCAATAATAAGGTATGGCACAATAGTTTTTTCATAGATGGACATAGTTTTAAGAAATTCTTACACATTTTTACATACTTATCTTGTGTATTTTCATCGTCTTAACCTTGAACGCTGCTATTTTTTTTTCACTTAGCTTAGTGTTGCAGTGTTGCAATGCTGTTTAAATGTTGAATTAAGATGTAGGATGCATAGATATGAAGATTTAATGAAAAATTCGGAACTCTTTGAAATCCAGAGAATTTAAGGACCGATAAGCACAAACATTTCTGATTGTCATCACAACGTCGAATGGGTTTGTGATGGTATTGTGCTGTTGAAAACGGATGTAGCCGTTATATATAAATATAAAGAATTTAGTGAAAATCGTTAATTGCAAATTTTCTTTCTTCCCCCCTTCTCCCCCCCTCCCCCTCTGCCCCATGTTGATGCATTTTTGTAATGCCGATCAGAAAGCAACTAATAAATGTTATTGGTTTTAATTTATCTTGAACTTTATTGTTTTAAATTCTCGATAAGAAAGGGAAAGAGAGCGCCATTAAAAGGATCGAATTTTCTAGCATCGGAATCGTTTATAAGACCTCAAAATTTATGAGTTAAAGATATTTCCCACCGTCAAGCTTTAATTCGAAGATTTTATTTGATTGTCTTTGCAGCATATTCCAATGTTCTATTATAAACATTCATCGGTTCTAATCGAACAATGTCCTTTTGAATTAATAGCTGCATGGATGAGTGAAGATAAAAATCTTCAAGCCGATTTATTGCTACCATCTTTATATCGATGTCAACGTGAACCTAAAATGGTTCGTAATTTTCAATTATACCGTTTTTCAGATTTTACTTGCAATTCTCTTTTCATCGCTCAAATCTAAAAAAAGCCCTTTGCATAATGGACGGCAGTTTGCACCTACCAGTTGTCGAGTGCTCTTTATGCGCGACTTTATCAACGAATAATTGTTAAAGTTAGATGAATAGATTATGCAACGACTTTGTTCTATTAGCAGTTAGCTATTTTATTGTATAAGTCATAATTACTAGTTTATTTAATTATCTTTTTAGATAATTTTACAGTTTTCTAACTTCTATAAGACCAATTTTTCGTATTCACATTTCAATACTAAACGAATTATGGATATGATATTGATTGCTGAGTGAGCTAATTATTCTATCGTTTGCATAATATATATCCTTTTTTATATATGAGTTGATATGTTTAGTATATTTGCATATAAAGCTTTCAGATATCGATTTTTGGATATTTGAATTATTCATTTACGTTATTTTATTATCAGATTGAAATTATTTATTTCTAATAGAAATGAATATAATTTAATATTCGATTCTATTTTTATTCATTCTTTTAGATGAATTAATTGCGCTCATTATTCGCTTTTGTTTATTGCATAATTGGAATATTTGTAATATTATTTAAAATGTTGGTTTAGGTGGCTGCCGCATTGAAATATATAAAATTCATTATTGATCGAGGAGCAACAAGTAAATCGATACATAATTTTATGATTTCACTTAGCTCAACGTTGGTTTTTTTCTCTTTATCTCACCCCACTTTTTATGATTTTTTTAAATTTATTATTTTGCATATTAAGAGATAATTTTTACAAACTGTCGTTTTATATAAGAAATAAATATCGCGATTCATTGTTGATTTATTTGCAAAAATCTTTTAAAAATTTGCATTTTTAATTAGTTTAGGATAAGTTTTGTGTAGTTGAATCAGATTCCTTTTTTTTTTTTATTATTAAACAGAACATGAAATTTATACACTACTAGGGTAGTAGATATATTGAAAGCAAATTATCATTATACATTATTTCATAGAGTCAATCATACTGTCATGAGTTAGATTGGGCTCTTAGTCCACTTCGAAGTAATGTAGCCATTCATCTCGCCAACCGAAAACGTTTCTACGCATAGTATAATTTCTACGCATAATCTCAAGCAAAAGCTACACTACTGAAAGCTTTCCATAATTCTGAAACGGCTTTAGAGGTCATTATTTATGATTTCATTGTTCAGTGTACTCTTCGTAGATTGCCCCGTTGGCGAGATCTTTTGGAACTTATGGAAATGAAAGACACTATTATTATAATTTATATGTTCATATTCTTCTCGCTGCTCACTTTCCTTCTCTCTCTTCTTGAAAAGACTTTTTTTTAAATGAAAAGGGGGATTGAATTACATAGACGGATCTCTTGTAAAGCAGGTCAATATTGTTTTCTTTTAAAGAGAGACTCACATCTGTTAAATAATAGATTTCAATGCGATCGAATAATTCTTAAAATTGTTTCAGTTATAAACCAAATGAACTTTTTGCATATTTTGAGAAATGCGGATTGGATAAGAGCCTTGTCCCCTATGATGTTGAATTTGCATTACGGGTTTGTCTCGAAAAGACGGGTAAGTGAAATACATATATGCATTTAAATAATAGATTATTCATCGTCATATTTGTTATTATTAACATATTGGCAGCTTTTTTTGTAACTTTTCTTATCAAACTAGAATTTATGGAATCACGAAGATTCTTCTAGAATGGAATTGCATCCCAGAGGTGAGCTTGAACCTACTCTTTTAAGTGGTTCAGTATCGTTATACGAGTTCGCGATCGACCGTCAGATTCTCTCCTATATATTGAATAGCCTTTTAGCTTCAGTGAAGTAACAATGAGATAGTGACATGAGGTAGTATATGCATTAAAGACTAATTCTTATTGATTGATGGAGTAAAATAATATTGTCCTTTGAATTTGTGATCTTTTGGTTGTTTATCTCTTTCCTATTATTTTTGATTTTATTGGCTGGTTATTATCTTCTATCATATTTTTTGTTACATGAGCTTATTCTTATTTGTTACATGAGCTTACATTAACCTAATATTGTAAAATATTATTTCTTTTATATGCTCATATTTTGGGTTGCATTACCAATATCAAGTAGGAGTTTTAAGTCGGAGTTGAGCAGAATAGGGCATATATTGCCTTCACTTATATTCCCATGTGGGTGGGTATCTTAGATAATTTCCTTAGCAATTCATATGTTAGAGTTCCATTAGAAGTTTATCTCTCTGAAAGACTTTCGAAATGAAATGCCCGAAAGGACGGATATTTATTAGAAAGGCTGATGAAAGCATGAATAAAGCGCCAATAATAAAAACTTGATGATTATTGAATAAAAATGATATATAATGAATTAGTTATTGATTAGATTATGGCATTCAACTAATAGTTTACGGTTGCGGTTCGAATCCGTTTTGCTCTATCCAAATTTCATTTTCTAGGAATTATTTAGATGTCAACATACTAACGCATTTTGCAAATATGTATACATTCAAATTGATTTCAGAGTTGAAGCAATGCTGTGTACATTTATATTGCGTTGACGGTCTTTATGATGAAGCTGTCTCGTTGGCACTAACGGTATGTAATTTTAATTTTTTTTTAAAGTTGGCCAATTTAATAACGTGTCTTATGTCGTCGAATGGATTTTTCCATAAGTTTTCAGTAGTGTTCAAGAAAGGTTTTTTTTGAAGAGGGAAATTCCCATTCAGGGATTTTTTTTTTTCAATGTTACGACGAACAGCGCTCTTTTTATGGTTCTTCTGTCTAAGGGAATGGTGTTGGGATATGCGTAGAAAAAGTGAGATTTACTGCCAACGAAATTGTGGCTTTTGTTCCTGTATTATTTATGCGGTCATACTGAATCCTATCTTGTGCAGCCAAATTTCTGACGGACGATATTTATTGTTAAATTGTAACCTGTATTTATTCAGAGGATCGAAAATTTTTGCATGCCTCGATTGAGAATCCACTTCTCTACTCGTATCTTCTTCGTCTAAGAATCTTTCTTGTTGTTGAGAGTCGAACTCCGACCTTTTATTTTCCGAGCAAGATTATTTCCCGTTAAGATATCCGACTATTTTTTTTACAGCGTTCACGACAGGGTTCTTAATTCATTTGTTGTTAAGTTCGATGTGGAATTAGCAAAGAGGTGCGCGATGCAAACTAATGAATCGGCTGAAGAGGAAGGCGATTTACTATTACTTAATTCTAATGGTCCACGGTTCCCATTGGAGATGCGTCGAAGGATTTGGATCAAAATTGGTTTGCACTGAATTCGTTTTGCTTATCGGTTTATAAAAATTTTCTCGTATTTTGCTGCAGAAGCACTTCTCATAGCTTACAAGAACTTCCGTTGAAATCTACGTTGTTGCTCGTATTTATAAATGAGGACGAGGGATTCATTCGTTATTGGGAACCAAGCTCTCCAACTCACAATAATATGAAAGGAATTTTAATCGTGATAATCAGGCAACGATTGATAGTTGAGGTTTTTTTGGCCATAAATAAATATGCATCGATCAGTTTTCCATCTTACGGTTATTTGACCTTATTTCATTATGCATAAAGTTATATTTCTATCATCGCAATAACGGTTCGAATAGAATTATCCGTCATTGTTTTAGAAAATACATATGCATAATGCATAAAGACTATTTTTATGCATCTTCTCAATAGTATTATATAAAATCTAAGAATATTCTTTAGAGTGAAATATTTCATGAATAATAAATAGACTACAACTTTTTTTTTCAACTTTGCTTTTAGCAGAAATATTTCATTCTTTGAGTATTCAAATTTATATGTTAATTACCATAATTTATCGTATTTCAGCTCGTTTTGTTATTGAAGAGCAGAATGATGTCGAAGCGGCTATGAAACTTTTGAAAGATTCAAAAAATGTTATCAAAATTCAGGTCGGTATTTTTTATTTCAATAGAAGTTCATTTTGTTGAATGAATTCGTTATGAAACACGAATTGAGACGATGAAGTAGGAGATGTTTGCTAGCAGAGTTCTTTAATTGTATTAAAGAGTAGAATCATGTTAGAGATGACAGTTGAGATGATAGCTTAGAGAAGAGGGATGCTAGATTCTTCGAATACCTAAGAACCTTTAAGTGGGATTACACGTCGAGAATAGTTTTGAGGAGAAGACGAGAGGTTTGAAGGTTTGAAATTATACAGTTGTGAAAGACTATTAAGAAGTATTCTAGTCATATATAATGATGCCTCGTGAGTATATTCTGCTAGGGAAAGCGGAGTTCTTCAATTAACACGAAACTGTCTTAGTTTTTATCTAATCCTTCTCGAACTTCCTAAAATCCAGCTTCATTTCATCCTAATAAAAATAAGGACTTTCTATAGATGAACATTCTCGTCATACGTCCTTCCGTCGTGAACGGTTTCAAGTGACTTGTGCCTGTCTATATCGATGATTAAAAAATATGCTTAATTTCTTTTTTTCGTTTGGTTTTGTTCGACAGGATGCGTAATTAAAACAGACTCTTATTATAAGGAGCGTTGGGCCATATCGTGGTGTAATACATATCTTAGTAATGCCATAGTTGATCCTGTGTTATTGCGACCGCATAATTTTATGAATATTTAGGAGAAATTTTAAACGTCACTTTGTTGTTTTCTTATACGTTATTTTTACGCTTAGGTATGTTTCTGTCTGTGTTTCAGTGATTTGCGGATATGTAAATACGCAAATTGTAAAATGTATTGGAGAGTGTTGTTATAGGATCTGTTACCGTTCTTCCCTGAATTTACTACGATAGAGCATTTCAAGGATCCGCTATGTGCGTGTTTGAAAGAGCATTCAGGAAAAATTATGGTAAGTGACTCATTGGTAATTTGCATAACTAGGCTCTTTTTGTTCTGTTTATATTCAATAATTTTTTTTTTTTCATTCGCACGGTGAAATAGTTCTCTGTGCTGATTGGTACATGTGTCGTTTAGAGAGGAAGGGATGGATGCGTTCATCGCTAGTCTATATATACTATTACTATAGACACAGAAGATCGCAAGGGATTTTGGCTTGTAGATACGCTAGCTTTCTTCAGGCTTCTGAGTTTTGGGGAATTTTTTTTTTCATTAGATAACATGGCCAGTGCCTAGGCTTAGTGGACAAAATCCGGGTACGAGAAGTTGGAAATTTTTTTTCCATGCATAACTCTTTTTTGCTTCAGTGAATTTTTACTGTTATTCCGATTTCTTATAGAGGGTTAAGTAGGGTTTATTATCTATGGTGGTTTGTTGATATGCTCATCAGAATACATCACTTTTATTTTGTTGTGATCGAGGGTTTTCAACATATAGAAAACTACTTCTACTTTCGGTCAGAACTTTCCCCGAGACGTTTCCAGTCTGCAGTTCAACGCCCCGGGGTATTTCCTTTTCAGTGCTCCATAGTCGGAAATATTGTCAATTGGATTAGGCGACTAAATAGTACACAAAGATGACAGAGTCAGAGAAACTATTTCACCCCATTTTCATATAATCTCAACTGCACGCGGAAGAAACCAGGCGGTTCAAAGGGGTGGCAGCCCCTTGTGGGTTAATTCTCTTCGTCGCAATATACAACTTCGTTCTGAGCGTTTCGAAACGGTAGGTTAGCGGTAAATCAGACCATGGTGGATCAAATATTGGCGGAAGGTCGGACCATGGTAGATCGCATGATACTAGCAAGTCAAACCATGTTAGATCAAACGCTGGTAGTAGGCCAGGCCATGATAGATCAAATAGTAGTGATAGGTCAGAATATGGTTGACTAAACGATAGTTGTAGGTGAGACCATGGTAGACCAAATGATAGCTGTAGTTTAGACCGTGTTAGATCAAATGTTGGTGGTATGTCGCATTATAGTAGATCAAATATTGGTGGTGGGTCAGACCACTATAGATCAAATGACAGGATTAGGTCAGGCCATGGTGGATCAGATGATAGCAGTAGGTCAGACTATGATAGATCAAATGATGGTAGTAATTCAGATCATGACAGATCAAATATTATTGGGACGTCAGACCGTGGTAGATCAAATATTATTGGGAGGTCGGACCATGGTAGATCAAATGACAGGAGTAGTTCATTCAAGGCAGGTCAAATGATAGCAACAGGTCAAAGTATGGTAGATCAAATATTAGTGGTATGTCGGACCATGGTACACCAAATAGTGGTAGTAGATCAGAGATTGGTAGATCAAATGATAGAACTAGGTCAGACATGTTTGATCAAATGATGGTAGGCCAGTCTATGGTAGATCAGAAGACAGAAGTAACTCAGACCGTGGCAGTCAAGTATTAGCGGTAGGTCAGACCATGATACATAGAGGACTAGCAGGTTAGCCCGTGGTTGATCGAATCATAGCACTAAATCAGACAATGGTAGACCAAATTACAGGAGTCCGTCAGACCATGGTGGAAAAACGATAGCAGTAGGTCAGATTGTGACAGACTAGATGACTTTAGTTATTCATACCATGGCAAATCAAACATTAGTGATTGATCAGACCATAATAGATAAAACAGTAGTAGTAGGTCGAACCGTGGTAGATCAAATGATAGCATCAGGTCAGACGTGGCAGATCAAATATTGGTGGTGGGTCGTCACATCATGGTAGATCAAATATTAATGGTAGGTCGGAGCATGGTAGGTCAAATGGTAGTAGGTCAAACTACGGTAGATCAAATGATAGGAGTGGGTCGGGCCGTATTTGATCGAATCGTAGTAGTAGGCTAGACCGTGTTGGATCAAACGATAGCGCTAGGTCAGACGTGTTAGGTCAAATATTGATCGTGGATCGCATCATAGTAAATCAAAATCGGTGATGGGTCAGGCCATGGTAGGCCAAATGTTGCTGGTAGATCAGACATTGCTTGAACAAATGACAGGAGTAGGTCATGCCATGGCAGATCAAATGATAATAGTAGGTGAGGCCATGATAGATCAAATATTGGTGGTAGGTCACATCATGGTAGATCAAATATTGGTGGTAGGCCAGGCCATGGTAGATCAAATTTCAATTGCTGGTCAGATCATGGCAGATCAAATGACATAGGCAGGTCATACATTGTAGATTAAATTGTAGCTGTAGGTGGACCATGGTAGATCAGATTGTAGTGGCAATTTAGATCATGGTAGATCAAATGCTACTGGGAGGTCAGACTACGGTAGATGAGATTTCAGTTGTAGATCACATCATGGTATATCGATTACTAATGGTAGGTCAGACCATTCTAGATCAAATATTTATCGCAGGTCAGATCGCTGTAGATCAAATTTTAGTAATAGGTCGGGTCATGGCAGACCGAGTGATAGTCCCAAGTCAGATCACGGTGCGTCGAATAATAGCAGTAGGTCAGACTATAGTAGATCAGATGGCAGTAGTAATTCACACCATGGCAAATCAAATAACGGTGGTAGATCAGACGATCGTAGACAAAACACTAGTAATAGGTCAAGCCATGATTAATCAAATGACAGGATTAGGTCAGACGATGGTGGATCAAATGATAGCAGTAAATCAGACTAGATCAGGCAACAGGATTAATTCAGACCATGATAGATCAAAGATTGGTGGTAGGTCAGACCATGATAGAAAGAGCACTAGTAGTAGGTCTGCCCATGGTTGATGGAATGATAGTACTAGATCTGGCAACAGTGGATCAAGTGATAGTAGTATTTTGGATCATGGTAGAACAAATGTTATTGGGAGATCAGACCGTGGTAGATCAAATGACAGGAGTAGTCCATTCAAGGTAGGTCGAATGATAGCAGCTGGTTGAACTATGGTAGATGAAATATTAGTGGTATGTCGGATCATGGTACATCAGATAGTAAAAGTAGGTCAGAGCGTGGTTGGTCGAATGATTGGAGTGGGTCAGACCATGGTTGATCGGGTCATAGTATTAGGTCAGACAATGATCGACCAAATGGTAGTATTTGCTCAGACCGCGTTAGATCAAACGTTATTGGTAAGTTAGACCACAGTAGATCAAAGGCAAGTGATAGGTCAGACCATGCTGGATCAAATGGCGGGAATAGGTCAGACCATGATTGATCAAATGGTAGCAGTAGGTCAGATTATGACAGATCAAATGATGATAATAATTCAGATCATGGCAGATCAAATATTATTGGGACGTCAGACCATGGTAGATCAAATATTATTGGGAGGTCGGACCATGGTAGATCAGATGACAGGAGTAGTTCATTCAAGGCAGGTCAAATGATAGCAACAGGTCAAAGTATGGTAGATCAAATATTAGTGGTATGCCGGGCCATGGTACATCAGATAGTAGAAGTAAGTCAGAGCATGGCTGACCGTGTGGTAGGAGTAGACCAGACTATGGTTGACCGGATCATAGTATTAGGTTAGGCAATGATCGAACAAATGGTAGTATTAGCTCAGACCGCGTTGGATCAAGCGTTATTGGTAAGTCGATTGGTCGGACCACAGTAGGTCAAATGTAAGTGATAGGCCAGACCATGCTGGATCAAACGAGAGGAGTAGGTCAAATCATGGTTGATCCAATCATAGTAATAGGTGAGACCATGGTAGGTCAGAGGATAGTACTAGGCAAGGTGATGTTAGATCAAACGATAGTGGTAGGGGAGACATGTTACATCAAGTATTGATCGTAGCCCATCCTAGATGAAATGACAGTAGCAGGTGAGGCGATGAATGATCAAGTACTGGTGTAGGTCACGTCATGGTAGGTCAAATAGTAGTTGTGGTTCAGGCCATGGTTGATCAGATTTTAGTAGGTCGTATCATGGCAGATCAAGTGATAGTGGTAACTCGCACCATTGTAGATTATATGACAGTAGTATCTCAGGCATGGTTGTTCAAATGATAGCAGTAAGTCAGACTATGGTAGATCATATGACAGCAGCAATTCATACCATCGCAAATCAAATATTGGTGGTAGATCAGACCGTGATAGATAAAATGCTAGTACTAGGTCAGACCACGGTTGATCGAATCATAGTACATGGTCAGGCAATGGTAGATCAAATGATAGTAGCAGGTCAGACCATGGTAAATCACATTAGTTGTAAGTCAGAGCGTGATGGGTCAAATGGTGCTAGTAGGTGAGGCCATGGTAGATCAGATGATAGCGGTAGGTCAGACCGTTGTAGATCAAATATTGGCGGTAGGTCACATCGTGGTGGATCAAATATTTTTGGTAGGTCAGACCGTGGTAGATCAACTGCCAGTAGTAGGTCGGAGCATTGTAAATCAAACATCAGAGATAGGTCAGACCGTGCTGGATCAGTTGACAGGAGTAGGTCAGGCCATCTTTTACGAAATATTGGCGGTTTGTCAGAGTATGGTTAGATTGAATGATAGCAATAGGTCGCATCATGGTATATCAAATATCAGTAGTAGGTCAAATCGTGGTAGATGAAATTATAGCGGTTGGTCAGAATATGGTGGATCGAATGATAGTAGTGATTCAGGCCGTAGTAGATCAAGTGTCAGTATTATGTCAGACCATGGTAGATCAAGTGACAGGACTGGGTCAGGTCATGATACATCAAATGATGGTTATGAATCAGACCAAGGTAGATCAAATGTTAGTGGTTTGTTAGACCGTGGTAGATCAAGTGGCAGGAGTAGGTCAGACCATGATAGATCAAATGATACTGGGAGATGAGGCCATTGTAGATCAAATATCAATTGTAGGTCAGGCCATGGTTGATCAAATGTTGACGTTTATTATAGTATGGTAGGTCGAATGATAGGAGTAGGTTTGATCTACCATAGTATTACCTTCTGCTATCATTTGGTCTGCGATGGTATGTTCTACCACTAATATTTGATCTACCCTGGTCTGACCTACTATTGTCGTTTGATCTATCATGGTTTGCATTGCGATAACGTTATTAAATTCCACAGGAATTGCTATGTATAGATAAAGTTGTCAGAGGTTAGTCCAATATATACGTAAGTTAGATCAGATGAATTGGAACGACAGTAAGTGCCATGTTGGATTGGGAAATGGGAGCCTTTGGTATCATACAGATCTTTAGAACCACTGTGGAAGGTGTATTTGTTTTTAGGAATTACAGAAAGAGATGAAAGAGGCAACAGAAATCGCAGATGAAATACGCCAACAAATGGCAAAATTGAAAAACAGGTGAGTGGCATGTTCCGTTTCTGTGGGTCGAAAGAAGCAAGGAGCTCTTCGGCTTTGCATGCTCTCATCGTTTAATCAAAGGCTTATGCTGCTCAGGAATAGGACAAGGAAATTTTCTTTGAGGAAGAGAAAAGCAATTGGTCAAAAGGGGCATCTCATTTTGCCACAGTTTTTCCTCACTTCCTTTTGTTTTTTGCGCTGCTGCATGTTTTTGCGTAAAAGCGTTGTGTGTATGAAGACTTTTATCCATACAGTTTACTAATAAGGTGTAATAGTTTTAAATAGTTATGTATAAATGCTATTATTAGTTCAAGTAGAAAAACCTTTTCACCAGAAGGTCTTTATTTAGTTACATTGTTATCATTATATGCTGTCTTGATTGATATTTCGCCAAAGAGTTTTGTGGTGGGGGAAGGAGCGATTAAGGATTGATTCTGCATGTATTGAAAATTTTTGTTGTTTGAAATTAGTGTTAAGCAACCGAAAAAATATTATTTGAAGATCAACGATTATTCGTGCAAGTGATACCTGTGCATTGTGCTATGAACAAGCATTGACACGGCCTGTTTTCGCATTCGCTTGCCGTCATTTCTTTCATCGAGATTGCCTTGAAAAAGAAGTAAAAGCTGAGTGGACTGAAGTGAGTTTATTTCCGCTTTCAATTATTTGTTTCTCCTAACAAAGCTGTCGTTGAGAGGGCAGCAATGAACGGGTCATACAGTAAATCGATAGGTTTGTAGGAGTGCTGCGTCGTTATTGGGCACACATTTTATTAAATTTTTACTAATAAGGTGTAATAGTTTCAGGCAGTAATGTATATCTTTTTTTGCATTGACGGGGCTTTTAATTTTACAGTGATCAAATTTTCATTAATCACTAAGCGAGTCCGAGCAACGAAGGTGGAGTTATCGGCGTGATCGGATCGCTTTAAACATAAATACGCTGTTCTGCACATTTTCTTAGTAATTTGTTATTTTGCTCTTCATTCTTTTGAATACAAAATGATTGACAGTGAATGCTTTCAGGAGGATTACGCTAAGTACGCGAAATTGCTCGAAAGGGAAAAAATTTTGCAGAAACAGGTCGATGACATGGACAAGAAACAGATTTCAACACCAAAGAAGAGAAAAGGTGCGTGCGACTAAAAGTTTGCTGTTTTTTACTGCTTATTTTATTTTTTTCAGTTTAAAAGTTGAATTATATGATTGGTATTCCTTGTATTTGGGAATTCTGAAGTTTTTCTGAAGGTGGTTTGATTACCAGTTTTGGTGTGACTCTGACATTGCTTCAGCTTAATGAGATCCGCTCAAAACATGTTTTAGCTGGCGTTACCTTCAATTTAGAACTTGAAATGGTCCCGTTGCAACTCATTACACCTGTATTTTGCTTTGACCTGCTGAATGTGTATGGCTTTCGCACTTGTATATTTTTTTATAACCTGAAGTACTCAATCACCGATTCTACGTGTGGATCCACCTTGCGAAATAGTCAACGATCCACGTATTTCTTCAGTCTCATATATACATCATTCTTCTCGTAAAATTCGGATCCCTAACACTGAAATGTTCTATCGACCAGGGTTTGTTTTGTTCTGGAAATAGCCTTGTTGGAGAGTTGTTGAATTACTTTATAAATGACAAACTTCCCCCGTTTAGCTGCTGAATTTAATTGCTGCGCATTTATATTTAATGATAGCGATCGTTTTATGTTCTTGCATTTTCTCTTATACCTTTTGAGTATGGTGTAATGTGTAGTCGCCCAATTTGCGGGTTTTATTGTTTAAGTAAGAGGTTTCGAAGCGACCAGTCGAGAATAAGAGATTCATTAATGCGTAATAAGTAGAACCCATCGGATTCTCGTAAACATCATAAATTTTCCACCAAATTTTTTCGAAGAACTGTTCAATTCTTCGTAAAGGATTTTGTGTTGAAATGATATTTGTGTATGGTTACAAGTAAATTTCGTTTAGAATGTGGAGATGAGCTGGCAAGTGTACGTAGGGATATGCGTGATATGACCGCTTCCGAATGTTTGCTGTGTGGAACAGCGATGATTGAGTGGGTTTTCTTTTTTTTTTAAATATTTTCTCCATCGAATAAATCCAAATCCATAGGATGGACTTCTATTTTGACATTCTGACCATTTGAGTTGTTTTGCTCACTGTGAATGTCAAGTCGATTGACGAATATTGGTCATAGCCAAATGTGTTTTAAGTGCATTTCTCGTCTCTGCTTAAGCTTCTTCGTTCCACTATTCACGTTTTGGCACCTCTTTCCGACTTCTCTTCACCGAAAAGAGAATGGTAATAGAATCCAGTTACTGATCTATGGTTCCTCCCCATTCTTTATGTTCTCTCATTTCCTCAAGTTTTTGCAATAGCAAAGAAGGCACTGAAATTTTTACATTAATTTAATTACATCTATAAGGATGTGATTTAAATCAATCGTCATATTCGTTTGTATCGTTTAGGAGCAACCAGATTTGTTCGATTTTCACCTTATCTTTGCTTGCGATTGCGCAAACAAGGTTATGGTGGGATTATTAGTAAGAGAGTGTTTCAGGTCGGTGGTCAAACCTTTCTTTACATCCGAGGAGGACTATGAGGCCGCAATGAAAACTTGGTAGTGGCCTATGTAGATATTGGCATTCTACGATGGTAATAACAACGATGAAACTCGGCGAAACTATAAGCATATTCTATCTTTCAGGCTTATTACATGCGAAATAATTTGCGACTCATGTAGACGAATCTTATTGAAATCATTCAGTGATTGTCGAAGAAGTGATTTTCAGTCAATTTGCTAATTGATTGGAACAGATATCTTGTGAACATTTTAGATCAACTGTTCCCTCTTCTTTTTATATCTAGCTGATATATGATTGCGATTTTCCGGTCTAGGAAGGGATTGCGTGTATGATGGACAACGTTTTTCATCTCATATAGAGGAAATAAAATTTCTCTTCCGTTATGAAAGAGATATAAGAGGCGAGATGAAATCCTCGAAAGAGATTTGCTCTGCAGAGATGCGCCACTCAACACAGGACTGATAGATTTTTTTTTTTTTTTTTTTTTTTTTGAAGTTCTAAGGTGAGTGGTAAATGGTGAGGAGATATGTTGGAGGTGAATGTATATAACGCGAAGTAATTATAACTGAAGGCAGGTTGATAAACCTGAATTGTGAATGACTATTTCGTTTGTAGCATATTGAAACATCAATTGAATTATATGGTTTGCAGTAAGTTGTAAAGTAACATGATGGGTACATTACCGTTGTCTAATTAGCATTCATTAGGATTGTGGAAACATCAAACAGACAGTCATATGCATTTTCCTTTTTGTTTCATTGGGCACAATCATGATTGTTGTTGAATTTAATGTATTCAAAAAATGCGTCATAGCTATCGATCTGAAGCAATATTGTTGATTGGTTTTTGTGAGAGCGTTATTCATTGACGTCTTAAAAGGCATTGAGAACAACCCTTTCATGTTTCATCACTTCAATTTCCTTTGCTCTATTTATAATTTCTGACTTGAATATGTGAGTATTGTTAAATGTTCTTGGAGCCTGAAAGAGGTCGACAATGCGCTTTTATGAATCCTAAAATGTTGATATAAGGCGGCGATGATATTGATTTTTCACAATTGATGTTGATCAGTTCTTGAGGGCTTCCAGGAATATCGTTGTTTTTATTTACTGGATGTTCCTGGATTTCAGCAATAATAGTTTCGAGAAAAAGTTGGAGTAACGATAATTCTTAGTGGATTCAATAATTTATATTGCATCAATGAATTTCATGTGAATTTACAGTAGTGCTTCTAAATTAACAGAAACCATATAGGAAATGTTTCATGGGGAAGTTTCTCTCATAATTATGAGACTATAAGCAAATATGAAATCTCTTTTGGTCATTTGGGTCGATAGATTTACCAGTAATTATTTCAAAGTTTTTGCATATTTTTATTGCGTTGTTTTATTTTTATTTTATAGAGAGTGAATATATTAAAAAATATGGGATGATAGTTTGGCATTTTTGCTATTATTTCTTCGCTTATTGTTCAACGATGTAATTTTGCTTTGATGGGCGTTCGATTTTATATACTGGTGCTGTCGAAGTATGTCATTCTTATTTAAAAAATTGCCTTGTATTATTTTATCAACGTTTACCAAAATGTTTTACCTTAATCATAACTCAGGAAATCTAGCGGTGGATGAAATAATTTGAGTAGATGCTTCTACCTATATGCTTTCTTTTTAAAATGTTGACTTATTTCCACATGAGCATCGCTATTTAGAAAACTTATATTTATTTATTTGTTTGTTTATGCATTTATTTATTTATTTGTTCGTTAACGTCTCGTTATTTAGAAAATAATGTGATAGGAGGGGTTCTTTTTCGTGGCATGCAACGATTTTTTTTTTCCACATAGAAAAACTGAAGTTCTTAAATCTTGTTCGTTCACATTTTTGCCTATGAGGAAATTGCTGCTGAGGGAATGTCTTCTAAGCTTTGAGGTGCTGTTGATAAATATGGTTACAGTTGTCAGCGTTTGTTTTATTTTGAGTGAAAGTTTCTATGTGAAGATATGAAATATGTTTTTGAAATACAAATACAGAACTACATAAAAGTCATGGGATATCAGTAGGAACATTAAGTGCACATGTGTTTTTATATATCTGTACGTGCATTTGTGTCTGTGCGAAGTGAAGCTGGATGAAATCGTGGAACTAAGTTATATTGTGCAAAGGGAAGCGTGGATGTGTGAAGATTTTATATTCTGAGAGGATCATTGGAATGAGAGTTGGGAGGGGGAGTTATACAGGAACAAATAGGGAACTGCAAAGTAGGGATTTTTTTCGGATGAAATTTCTTAGAGGCCAATAAAAATCCCTTCATAAAACTATACAGCTTAGATAAAGGTTCTTCAAGAATTTAACACAAATCTTCAATGGCCTATCTATCGAAAAGAATTTGAGATGAGCGTAAAGTGAAATTCAACCGACAGTTATGTTTCAGTTAGCAGTTTTATATTTGAATGGTCTAAATGGGAGGAATATAAGGGTAAATCTTATAAAATTCAATTGCCTATCAATTGTCTCAGCTATTCGTGAACGGTGGTTGATGTTCAAATAATTCGCCAACGCTAAAAGCTCGACCGGTCACTCACTATTCATATCGATGATCGGTATTCAGAAGTCAGTAGTAAAAAAACGACCGGTCGAATTTTGCAGGATGCTGACTCTAAGTCATGTTATCTGTGATAGCGATGGGTTCGCAGAGTTTTCCGTTAGCACATCGTTTTAAGTTTTAACAGGAAATCTTGATGTTTTGATTTCAAATGAGGCTGTGCAATATTTATTATTCCTTAGCAAGAGAAACAATGCTAATCGAAGAGAGATCTGTATATAGGCATAAATAGTGTAAACATAAGTTAAAGATTTGGTGACAATGGGCAATCCGTAGAGCACAAAATATACAAAAAAAAAAA
>JAAVTS010000648.1:0-14637 GCA_022845575.1 Baylisascaris ailuri
CACACAAACTGAAGCAGACCACACAAGGCGCCCCACACACACCGCACTCTCCCACCCACTTCTGCCAAACGGAAAATATACCACACACAAACTGAAATAGACCACACATGATGCCCACAGCGCACACATGTAGACGAACCGACGTGCTCATCTCCCCCTACTACACCACACATCACAAACACCCCACACAAAGTCGAATTCCCCTTCTTCACCTGTATACTTACCCTCCCTCTATTGCGTAACCGACTGCTCCGTGCGATGCTATATACACCCTTTTGTATACTCCCCTAAGAGAGTGACACCTCAAGGTATATAGATAAAGACGTAAACACTACCCCAAGAAAGAGACACACAAAGAACACGTACAGTATATAGAAAGAAGGGAGGATATGAAACTATGAGAATTATGGGAAGAACTGAGGATACGAACCTCTATTGTCTATATGGATTTTATGTCAGTACTAATGCTGGGGTCAGGGGTTGGTCCGCCTGCCCCCCTCCCCCTCCCCACATCGATTGTGAAGTTTGTTTCAAGGCTAGCAGCTTGCACATAGAAATGTGATTAATGCAACAAGTCGCTTCAACATTGTAGCAGGAACATTTCGTAACCTTCCCTTTCGAAGAACCTTATAGTGAAGAACCCTTCCAAGTAGCGGTCAAAAATATCGTAACTGTTGGAGCTAAATTTAGCATCTATTCATTGAAATTTAAAATACATTATGCAAATGAAAAATATTAAAGTACCTACCTAAACTTGGAAAAAAGTTAATGAGAAAAATAAATCCACAAAAAATGTCAACTATCTCCTGGATAAATACCTTTCTTGAGAAAGGTGTCTTTCTAGAGGTCTGCAAAGAAAGGAGAATTGCCTGAGCTTCTATTCAAGCAATTACGGTACAAACAAATCATGAGTTAAGAACGACGGTATTATAACCGCTATCGCATTACGTAGGTGAAGAAATAAAGCAGTTGAGAGTGCAAAATTCAGCTAGTACCATCAACACTAGCAATTGGAGGAAATAGAGGAGTACACTTCAAAGAGTAGAGGATGTGAGAGAAAATGCAGTAAAACGTATTCGTTCTTTCCGAAAATTCTAATACTGAGAACATTTCCGTCGAAAATTTAGCAGATATTAACTGATCTTCAATTGTTTTTGCATCATTTTCATGGTATTCAAGAAAACACTGATAAGCAGCCTCCTTTAGAAAGATATTTTTACTAGATAATATTGTTCAATGCGGGAATAAAGATGCATATACCTGGGCACTATATTCATGTGCTTTTTCGTTGATTCTTCTTAATGGACCAATAGGCGCAAGTACCGCAAATGCATCTAGGATTAGCGAATGATTAATTTCATTACCTAACAGGTAATATAGCTGCTGAATATTTTGGTGAAGCGTGCATCTAATCAAATCCTGATTTGATAATAATAGATTAAGTTAAATAAAATTAAGTGAAAAACGATTGCTCGTTTTGGTAATATATAAGTGAATCGCTGAATCATAGAAAGAAAGAGGAGAATCATATTTCCATTGGGCTAAATAAGTGCGCATATGTTATAAGAGAAAAATATTCGACGATTGCTTATCGAATTATGCAAGAGGTATGAAAGGTTGCGAGCTGAATATTCATATGGTAGAACCGGAAGTTGAAAGTCGAGAATTTCAATTTTAACTGTAGATATTAGTGTAACCCTATCATTCTGTATTTGACATTACTCTTATACCACAACGTAAATATTTAACGACACAAAATCCTCACTGTTCATGTTCCATTAGTATAGGTATTGCTGATGAAAATGTTTTCTGTTGCAGATATCTAGGACTGAAGCGCCTTATAGATTCACTGTGTGTTTTAGTACTGCATGCACATATATCAGCATGCATTATATAAGCACACACTCGCACATGCATACTATATCTCTTGGCGCAAATGTTTCTGGATGAATGAAAGCGTGCCGTAACGCAAATGCAGCATAGCGCAAATATGTTGTGGCGTGCACCCTCGCATACTAAGGTTACCAACTTTGCCGCCACAACGTTACCGTCATATGGGATGCATGCTTCGCTTCACAAAACAAAGGGTAAGAGTAACCTGATTAATGGTAAATGTAGGTAAATGTAAAAAAACGTAGGTAAATGCATAAAGGTAAATGTAAAAAAAGAGGGAAATATATGGAAGAAATATTCATGCAGTAGTGGAATCCTCTATGGTCATATAGAGATCATCAGTGCAATAATTTAAGTTCCTTTAGTGAAGGATGGGCATCTAAATTAATAGACCAGGATGCTTTGATTGAGAAAACCGATAGACGACGAAGTGAGGTACTCAACTCTCTCTGTTCACAGACTGACATTTTTTTAAACAACAGGATCGACGTAGTGAGGCTCAATTAAACCCCTTCTAACACACAGGCAGCAATATTAGCCAGAATATTGCTAGCTGGAACAGTTTCATGATGTTACAAAAGCGAAACAAGGAATAGATAAGTTCTTGAAGGATAGAAAAAAACAAGGAAGGGAATACTTTAAAGGAAAAAAGGAACGAGCTAAATATTACGGAACGAATAAATGAGAGAGAACTTACCCCAAAGGATAACACAGAAGAGGACGAACCATGCAGTATGTGCAGGAAACATACGTAGATAAAAAACCGATACAAGTGAGCAATTGCAAATTACATAGATTTGATGTAGAAGAAGTGGCGCTGTTCTTATGAAAAATGCCAATATACCTAAGCTTCCATATAGAATTACCAACATAAGCGTAGGTATAATTGGTGCGTCTTTATATCCGAATGCTTTGAATGCATCACTAAAAAAATAATATTCTCATGTAGTCTCTACTCAATTGTTCCAATCTACTGTACTATTTTCAGCATCGTTTTCTAAATGAAGCATCGATCATTTATGCATTTAAATGCTAACTGCAAGTAACTTTAAAGGATCACTTGATGGTCATAAGAGGAAAATGGAAGATGTAGAGAATTCCGCACTCTCCTCCTGTAAAAAAATGGGAATCCCCAAGTGGGAAAGTAAATCACTTTCATGAAATCAACATGTAAGTGAAGCGATTTTCCATCTTTTTAACAAATTCATATGTAAATAGGAAGTTATTCTATAGCATTTTGAATTCTGTATATAGTGTTGACTTTGTCCTATGTGATTTGGGCGTGAAATTCCTTTTTCTATTCTGTCGTATACCGTTCGAACGGTTTTATACGTTGTCAGATTGCTAACGTTATCGAATCTGTGCAATTTTAGTACAAATACTGCGCTATTTCAAGGTCTCAAGTTTACTTTTTACTCAGATGTGACTATAAGTCATATCAGTCGGGCCATGCAAAATGCTGCATTGAAAATGCTTGCCGCTCCGGAAGTAACCCGTTGACGCTTATCCAACAGGACAATGAGCTTTACCTATGAGTGATCTTTTCGATCTTTTCTAACTACCATAATGCCCTAAATAAGGCCCATAGAGTTATAAGTTTTCCAAAACTTTTGTGGGAGTTTTATTGAGGATGATTCTGTTCAGATAAGGATTATTTTTCCTCAATGAACTATCAAATACAGCAACAGGAAATGATCCTTTAGAGTGGAAATACTTTTAGTTTCGCAGTAGAAACGAATGGCTTATCAACGATTGCTTGATTAGGAGGGTTATTTTTTATTTTTATTCTAGAATTTAGGGGCATCAAAAGGGTTCAAATTGAGGTTAAGAGGAGAGAGCATTGAGGAGGTGAATCACCCAAGGTGATGCGATATATTTACTCTGAAGCACAATGTTTTTGCTTCATAGCTCAAAAAAATATCATAAAATAAAATCCCTTTATAAGGAAATAAAATCGTTACATTAGGAATGATGCGAAAACACCGAAAATGATGAGAACACATGAGAAATAAAGCCAAATTTGAACGAGACGTTTATAATCGTATAATGCCATTGTAAGCAATGTAAAGCTAATCGCCGCTAACATAAATACACATCCTACACCGTTCACCTGCAATTTACATAACTGATTATGTGCCTTTGTCCACAACTTCAAGCAGCAATAACCTATAAGAACGCTACCGAAACTTTCATATCCTTATAAGTTATGTCTTAATGCAACAATAGCCAGTGGTCTGTTTTTCATGGGTTCGAGCTGGAAAAGTGTCGGTCAGCGGAGACGATCGGCAATTTCATTTTGGGAATACCCTCGAAGGCTGTGGATATGGAACTATTTTTCAGAACAATAGACATCATATTTGTTGTATAGAGAACCTCCTCGCATCTCTTCCATGTTTTTTTACGTATTCAAATTTTTTACAGAAAAATAAAGGTGCTGATAGCCTATTCTAGGTAATCGGGCAATCTGCATTAGACGACCTATAAAATAGAGTGTTGCCACATAGGCTCGAGGTATGAACTGCTGCATTGCCAAATAACATTAAGCTCAAATATTACGAATTAAAACAGCCATACTTTTTACTACTTGTGTATCCATCGCACTTGAATGAAACTATTTCAGAAATCTTGGAATTAGAATGCTAAAGCTTGTGGATCGCAACGAGCAAAAAAAAGTGGTACGCTTGGCGCTTTTGTCAGTGATGTCTTTTCGTTACATACTACGTTTCATTTCTTAAATCCATATCCTCAGACAATATAAGGCAGCCGTCTCACGATATGGATTCACTTCTCAGAACTACAGCATCCGGTTAATGAAAGGCAGCATCGGGTTAAACAGTACGATATGAAGTTCAGTCTGGCATACCATTCCATCCAGTATATCGCTGCCGGTTGTTCGATTATGACTCGAATCCAACATATAATAGAAAACCGAATTTGTATCGGTTTTAGCACCATATACACCGATCCAAACTGTTAGCGTCAATGCCATATTCAACGAAACCGGAAGCAATAGACGTTTCACCTGAGCAATTGTCAGCTGTACTAACTATTTCACACCACTTTACTTATACCATAAACGGGATTATTGTTTGTGAAAGATGAGAGATAGAGGCTAAGAAGCAAGAAAGATTTTTATCGTTCCATCTTGCAATCAGGTTGTCATAGAAAAATCTTGAATATATTAGAAGTAAAAATTTTAGAACATTTCAAAGTTAATGTCGAGAATTTTCCATATATAAAAATCTTCGAGAAATTCTTTCTCACAATATGCATAAAAAGTTTGACTAGAAGGCGCCGAACAAAATCTAGAGAAATGGGCATAATTTGGCCTATACTGATTTAATAGTTAAACAACTGCAACAACTGTCGATGCATTGAAGTTAACGCTTTATAAAAGAACACAAACATTATCAGTGAATATATCGTTATAATGCATGCGGATATGTCTTATAGCTCAACTCTAAAGATTTTGTTTGTTTTTTTCGAAAATATTATTTGGGTGTTGTTACACATTCGCATATATCTGCTAATTACCATTGTTTTGCATGTTCATCTCAATAGTGTCGGTGAATAGTTGTCTATTATATTGGAAATGAACGATTGTTGAGTGCTTATGAATAAAAGTTTCTTTTCTAATCGCATTTCACCGTTGATGTAAGTTAATCGAATAATAAGGAAGTGAAAAATTAAATTAGCAATAAAAATACTTGGCTTAGTTGTTTCGTCCAATAATCCATAGCCAATGCGATGAACTCATCGTCGTTTAACGCCTCTTCATTGGTATTCTTCGACATTGCTGTAATATATTCCATGACCCGATGAAATACCTTTATTAAGACGATTACCATAGAGGGGAATATTTCACCTATAAGTTATACCTGATTTACCCATAGCTATTTCATTAAGTACTAGAGGGTAGAGAGATGCGCTCGCAAACCTTTGAAAAATTATCAAGAAACAAAGAGACTATTACTTAGGATTATACATTTAGCTTCTACATACTACGCATTTTCTATGTATGATCGAATAACCACAGAATTAACGTTAGCGTTTTGCTTGAAACGATTATTAAATGCTTAATGAAATATTCATTTGAGTATTTAAATGAATAAATTAAGTAAATAAATAAGTGCTGTACTTGATAAATCGAGTTCTTTATTTTCTAATTATTATTTCATTAAGTGTATAACAATTATTGCCGTTCTAACCAAACCTAGTAAGATAAATTGGGAGTATCTGCTTAGATCATTCATTACTACTGCTTCTAATCTTCAGGTAATGCTTAATACAATAAAATCACTGATAATTATTATATACGGCTAATTTCAGGTGGAAGATAAAACTGCACATATATGATGCATCATTGATTTATAATTGCAATCTCAATAAACTTCAATTTGCATTTTTGCATTTATGAATTATCTGTTTACAAATTTCACGTCCTTCTTCTACTTTGTAAATGAATAAAATAAACGAAAATCAATTCCATTATTTGATCGATGAGAACAACCCCAAAAAAATTTATAAGTACGACTAAACCAACCACTTCTACAGGAAACATAAAGCACTGAGCACTAAGATGGACGCCAAATTATTGTAAATGAATATAGTTCGCTAAAAAAAAAATGCAAATTTGAGAGAATTTTCATAGATTTTCGCGATTGAAATTTTATAGAAAACTTTGAATAAAGAGTCTTTTTTCCAATTTTATTTTATGCATAGGTGAATGAATTCTAATTTTCTCATAAACATGTCGCTTCCACTAAGATTTTTTGAATAGCATCCAGATTGCGCGATGCAATTTCTGCATATGCGACAGCTTATTCACATCTTGCAGCATTCACGTTGAGCACTATATTATTAAATAAAGCAAGCGGAATAGGAATAGAGAATGGCGTGGCTATGCCACGAACGAGGAATCTATGACGTTTTGACCTCTGAGAGTAGGGGAATCAGTGGACCTGTCAGGCAAAAGAACAATCCATGGCTCCCGTCGCATAAAAGGAAAATCCATGGTCGACTTTTGGTGGCCTCATGTAAGTAGTTATTTTGCTGTTTTATACCTTCGTTTTGCCTCCATTCAAGCACTAATTTGAACTTCTCTCATGCGAACAAATGCGTCGCGAATGTTTTTCTTCCAATTAGGCAAAAATTTTATACTCTCTTTGAATGGTTCAACCGATGTAAAATGAAATCCATCCCAATCAGGAATGCGTTAAAACTTTGTTGCATTTTTAAACATCAATAAATTTCACTTATCTATCAAATTCTTTAGGCTTAGCATCAATGATTCGCGACATGGTGATATCAGACAGACACAGACATGCACATATACACACATACATGACACTTTCATAATATCATAACAACACGCTATGAATATTTAATTTTGAAATTTGATACTACTTAAGGGAGGAATTCTACGTATAATAAATGCAAATCCATCTAATAAGAATTTATCAGCAATCTCTGGCATCGCACTCAACAAATAGTAAGTAGTTTTTTTTCTGTTAGAGTTTTTCCTCGACGCTTTACCACAATATGAGTAGCATGCAACAGGTCAAAAAACTAGAAGCACTTGTTACATACCGTAATGGACTCAAAAGTGATATATTAGAGGAAGTACTTCTAAGAAGTACTACGATCCTTCTGTTAACGATTGCTAAAACAGCATTTTTTTAAATCCCTCCTAATATTAGCGAAGCTCAAACAATCACTCAAGAATTTTGTAGCGAATAATAACAAAAGAAGCCACTGAACTCGCTATGAAACGTAATCGTATCGCAAATGCACAAAGTCTTACACTGTTGAATTCTTGACTTTCGCAGTTGTTTTTTTTTTCTTTTCTGCATATGCAAGCCATATTTGCGTAGAATTTTGATCATCAGATAACATATTCGCTGTTTAACGATTCGATCTACTTCTGTTGAAGTCATTTATGCAATAATGTATAATAATTTATACTATCTATTATGCCTATGCGATCTCTGTCATCTATACTTTCTTTTCTACCTGTATTACTTGCAAATAATATACATACTTCACTCGCATAATGCGTTACGTCTTTATGCGTTCCTATTAGAGAAGGAACGTAATAGCTTGTGCTTTTATGATCATATCTGATGTCAAGTGGAAAACTGTCGGAGTGAAACAAACAGCCAAACTACTTGTAGGTGATTTTTTTGCATCCTTTGCAATATCATTATGAAGAAAGAAATCCATGCAGCACCACTAAATTGTAGAGTGAAATAAAATAAAACGACGATATGAAGTGGGAAACTTGAAGAGACTATATCTCTTTCTATTCCTAACCACCGACTATTACTTTCTAATATATTTTCAACACTAAAAATTGAGTCGAAATAATTATTTATTTAACTTTATAACAAATAACTTATGAATAAACGAATTGTGTCATGAAAGATCGACCAATTTTTCTTCTTTTTCTTCATTCTGAATATTTCCATTCGAGTTATTATTTCTAGTTTCATCGGTAACTTCAACGACATCCTCATCTTCTGATAGCCGACCCGATGTATTGTATTTATGAGCGATCTGCAAAAAATAAAAAATTAAAATTAAAAAAATTGCAAAGTTTTCATAAATCAGCATCAGACTATCAAAGTACCGGAATGCAATAGTGAGCGATTAAATCTGTAAGGTTTTCGTGGATATTGCAATTATCGATCGATGATCATTGCTTTGATGATTGTAAAAAAAATTAGCATTTCACTGTGCGATCAGTTCACGAGTTTTATAGGACTTGGAGAAATTTAGTTACGATCACTACAGATAATGAAAAATTTAGTTCGATTAAAAAAGTTCGATTAAAAAAATGATCGATGATTCACAAAATTATTGGAAATTTTTTGAGATTTTTCAAAATTTCTTCCATCTTTTTTATTTTATCTATTCTTGTCGATAATAAATCTTTTTTTATTCGAAGCAACTTAATACGTTCAGAAATTTACCTTTTTTTTCAAAAAGAACCACTCAATCTAAATATAAAAATAAAATAGAAAATGGAGTTTATTTCAACAACTGCAAGAGAGAGTCAATGGAAGCACTAACTTGAGCTAGATCCACTTCAACTGGAAAGAGGCCATTTGTTGTTTCGAGTATTTCTTTACATACGATATGTGAATCCATCATTGCTTTCACAAAATTTGATAATTGTATTGCAATATCTTGCACTAAAAATTCAATTCTTTTGCAAAATTCGACGATTGCATTGCAATACGTTGCACTAAAAAATCAATTATCTAGCCATATCTAAGAAGATCGCAGCGGCGATACGATTACCGAATGAAAATTGAACATTTAAAGAGGAATGAATATTGCAGAGATTTTGCAAATTTTATACCTCCTCATTCGCACCATCGGATGGAAAACTATTGAAAATCACAAAAAATTTCACATAAAATAGGATTTATTTACTTTCCAGCTTTATTTCTTTCTTTTAATCTCTTCACATTCAATTCAGAGTAGCAATACATTGTTGCTTCCTATTGCAATTTCTATCCATGGGACTTTACTCCATAGAATTGGTAACCTAAAAGAACCAAAATTTTTAGCAGTTTATGAAAAAAAGTGCCATGACTATGGTAAAAATTTTGTCTCATTTCTTTGCCTCAGAAATCTTCAACCCACCAGCCTTTTGCTTTATGCAGGATAATTATGTGGCCAATATAACTTGGCCACAAATATCTGGAAAACGCAATGTCTCAAATCAGTGCAGCAACGTACCATGCTTTTGGTCGAGCAATTCCAATTTAACCATCACGTCGTTCCTCAATCTTATAAATTTCTCTCTGCTTTCATGTCGACATCTCAGCATAAGTCTGAATTTATAACTTTCCATAATAGTCACTCGAGAGTACATACATTCTTTGAATAATGATCATCTCTATGATCGATATGCAAATTTTTAGATTTTTTAGCTTATATGAGTGAATTAATATGAAGTTGGATTGCGAAATTTTCGACAACGTTTTTTTTGACAAAAATCAAAAAATTGCGACGGGAATTGAGACAATCTTTTTTTCAAGTTATATATTCATACTCTATGAGATTTTATCATTATTATCGATGCATACATAACAATAAACTAAAATTAATTTGCATATTTTATTATTAATAATAAACTAAAATTAATTTGCATATTTTATTATATGTTAGATCACTTATCCATTCATGAAATACCTAATAGTTATATGATGATCGCGATTGATTAGGCCTAGTAAAAAGGTTCCGATACATAAATTGGATTAATGATTAAATGTCTATTGAATATAAAATGAATTTAAAATGAAAACAATTTTTTTAACATTAAAATCACGAACCGATATTCATAATTGCCTGTTTCAAGTCGATATAGTGGTTCATCCATCGAAGCGGATTGCATCTCTTCATCATCCATTTCTTTCAATTTTAGACAAAATGATAAATATTCAAATTTCACATCCAAATATTTTTTCAGCGTTAATTTCGTATCGGGAATTGCTTTTTCTACGAAAGTATTCAAATCTCTCACAATCGGATGTAAACTTCGCACTAATCTGCAAGAAAAAATAGAATTTCTAATATTTTAAATTACTAGAAATTAATGATGTTTCTATTACTGAAATACTTATGACAAGAAATTTAGGTAAAAAGAAGCATAAATTCCTTAAAAAAATTTAAGTATGACGTATAAATTTAAAAACATTCAGGTGAGAAGTACTCATTTCTATGGAATATACTCACGTGAATCTGCAATGAGAACTCAAGGCGCTATTTTTACTGTATTTCTGTATTTCATTCAATAGTATAGTGAATATTTTCAGATTGAAATGAAGTGATTTATGGAATTGATATTGACACCTTTTTTTAAAATTTTGAGAAGTAACTATTTCACTCATGGTTTATAATCAATCAACTACGATATATAAAAATAAATAATCATTTAATGCAAGTATTATCTGTTCTGGTTGCTCGATGTTGCAGCAATTTTATTTTTACAAGTACTTAATTTACCTGTGCAGTACCTTACACAGATATGGCCTCTGTGCTGTTTACTGCTCATTTGCTATTAACATATTTCGCTGATCCTCTATTTAATAACATTCAATCAGTGAATAAGTTTCATAGCATTTAGATGAAAACTCTATAACTTCGATAATTGACTCAGATATTCGACAGACATAAATCTGATGATTAAAACTAACTAGCCATGAAGAAATATTCACATATGAACATAATATGGTGATTTCGCAGCGAATGGGTACGACTAATTCAAATTTCATACTGAAGCAATGCTCTATAGCATCTTTCGTCTGCCATAAGATTTGTCCGCAAGTGGGATCTGAACCCGATATCTTTCGCTTGCGGAAATTGTCTTCACTTATCAATAAAAAATTGATTATCACTAAAATTTGTGGTACAACTAAGAGATAAGTTTTGAGATAAGTTGCTTTTATCATGAAAACTTACTTCAGCATTTGTTTATCGATAGAGCGATGTGCTTCACCAAATGTGAGAAATGCTTTATTGGCCGCTGAGGAACTCTCTCGTGCGGCAACTTCACAGAATAAATCGCCAAATTCTGAAAATGATTTCAACTTTCTAATTTTTTCATATTCTTTAAGGAATATTTCATTTCCAGATCACCATAGGCAAACAATAATTCCATTCCAGATATTAAGTTCACTTCAAAATAAACTTCAATCATCAGCATTTGAACTATACTATTATTGTTTCAACAAAATATACCAAATTCCATATTAACCATCAACTACACCAAAATATACCCAAAATAAATTTCAACTGTGCTCTATTATTTTAGATTTAATATGTATTTTATGCAAATTAACGAAAATAAAGAGCAATATATGTTCAAGAAATACGATATATACCTTTTTGTGCGCGTGAAACACGATAATATGAATTAAGCAATGCGGTAAGATGACGTATAAGTTTCTTATAGAGATTGCCACTATTCTCAAGACGATTCAATTTTTTCACAAGTAAATCGTTGCAGAGAATCGCTCTCGATAAGCCCAATGCATCGGCCGTATCGGAAGTCATCGACTCAACCACTCTATGTTTCACTTTTTTAAGGGCAATATCCAGAGTATGACCCTAAAAGAACATTTTTATTATTATTGCCGTATAGGAAAAGAAGATTGCATTTTGTCACAGATATAAGTATGGAATTTTATGATGGTCACTAAGTGAATTTCAACTCCAACAATGAAATTTTTTAAAGTTTTCTTCAAAATTTTAAAATTCTCCAAGAAGTTTTTTTTCTTCCTAAGACAAGCAAGCTTTAATTACTTGAAAATCCTTACTATGCTGATTAGTTCTCCTGAAAATACTTCCTTCTGAATCGCCGCATCGATTCAAGGTAGATGAACTTATTTAAAAGCTCTTGACTCAGACAAATAACAAAAATTATTGAATAAAATTGTTGCCGTATGCAGAGGAAAAACGGTAAGGAAGAAATCTTCTTTAAGAGTTTTAATTCCATATATCTTCACAGCATTTTTCGCCGCTCTCTCGTTCTCTTTTTCTTTCTTTCTTTCTCTCTCTTTCTCCCTCTCTCTCTCCCTCCTTCTAACTACTGATGCACAAAAACAATCACAACGAACTTGCTGTGGATCAGCATGTAATACGTTGAATCCAATACGAACTACACTGTCAGCTTTCTGAATCATCGCAGCGACAGCCAATTTCCTTTCGCCTTTCACTGGTACTCCGTTTACACTGTAAAAAGTAAAAAAAAAATGAAGGTGGAATATCGATCGACACATAATATTTACTTCTAATATAAAAAATAAGCCTCTAGATTGCTCTAATAATCTTCGCAATTACCCACAATTCAGTGTCACAGAATAGTTTTATAAGCAAAAAATATCGGAACTACCCAACTATGAGGCTATTTTCCAACTACTAACGTCACATCCTATAAAATACGGTCGATACGAAAATTCCATTTCCTATTGGCAAGTTTTTTGAATCCTTGGATCCTAGATAATAGAACATTGAAGACAAGAATGGATATAACTGCGGAATTAGAAATAGAAGTTAAAGTAGAACTTTAAGCTATGACAAATTAAGCAATTAAAAATTTGAAAAATTTATTTAAAACTATTTCCACCGATCAAAAAAAAAAAAAAAATTAATACATTCACAGACCTGAATATTTCATCGCCCGCTTTTATGCGTCCATCTTTTGCAGCTGGCGAATTATCAAATACCTGTACAACATAAAGACATGGGCAGAGAGGTGCACCACCACCGATCGATACACCGATTAATCCTTTTTCATCTTTTATTATTTCCGCCACATCACCTGTTACACTCATTCCCATTCGATCTTCCTCCATCTAGAATTTATTTACGAAGAATTACTAACGATAACGATAGATGATGTTTTTATTGAGGACGAAGGGAAATATCCATAGTAAATATTGGTATGAGCTCATTTAAATAAGGAAGGATGTCTATGTTTATATTAGGCATATGATCAATCCCATTGCTCTCTTGTCCTCTCATAGTGGGCAACTTCATCTCATCCATTGCTCAAGCACAATATAAACACAGTGGATACGCCAATTACGCATCATAAAGTATTAAGAAAATTTAAAACGACGCGTATTATACTGACGAACACCGAAATGTGTTACGACGCAAATAACACAGACTTAATTCTCGGCGTTTCGATATATTATAGCCGTCAATCTCGAAGACCGTTCACAGTCCTTCTGACGGTCGTGGAACGTTTCCGAAACGCTGATAATGAATTCGTTTAACATTCGTCGTAAAACGCATCAGATGTTCGGCAACAACAATACCAATTAATCACTATTAGGGAAAGCTATCACACATCTTATGCAGAAGAGATCACCTTATCGATTAAGTATATCACATTATATGAAAGGTAGAAGGATGCTGCATCACTCACACCTTTATAGTAAATTTCCTATCCAACTAGCAATTTTTTTTTTGTTTTATAAAATCGATGAAATAATCAAAGAAATGAGAATAGAGAGAAATACGATGCATATGCCGAATATGTTTTTTAAAAAATTCAAGAATATTTGAATGAGATGATTTACTTAAGGTGTAATAGAATACAAAATCATTTGCTATAATACTGCAATTTCACCGAATAAAAGAACGGAGCGTAATGGAAAAGTTGGAGTTCATCGAAGAAAGTTGGAGTTCATCAAAGGAGCTTTCCTATCAGAATGCTATGGAGTTTGAAGTGAATAACCCTTAGAGAAATATAGAATAATTCAGCTATCAGAATGAGTTTCTATTATGATTTCTATTTTCACTCTATGCCCTCTATCGATTCAAGTAGCCCTCTCATGATGAAACGCTTTTATATATACCTTTACCAATTATATGATATTAATATAAAACAGTATATAAACTTATTGTGAATTTATTCTGCGATGTTATAAAGTATAATATAAAACTTAATGCAAAGCATGACCTATATAAAATAAACCACAAAACCAAAATAAATCAGAAGCGATCGAGCAGAAGCAAGCCATGAAATGAAAACAAAATAAATAAATACAAAAAATAAAAAAATAGAGGAAAAACAAGCGACGGTTAAATGAAGTGATTATTGTTGAATTAAAGTTACAGTGAAGAATATTATTGACAAATATTTTTCATATATGGGCAATGAGACCTTCGACACCTCCCCCCCCCCCCCCCCCCCCCCCCCCCCCCCCCCCCCCCCCCCCCCCC
>JAAVTS010000648.1:25515-57997 GCA_022845575.1 Baylisascaris ailuri
ACCGCAATTTCTGTTTTACCTTCCCCATAAACCTCTACCCTTCCCCTCTCCTCCCATATGACTACGCCATCCATGTTCATTACCAAAAAATAAAAAATAAAGAAAAGATGAAAACGTCAGCAAGACAACATACGAGAGAGCTTAGAGATCGCATCGATAATTCGCTCAATCCATCGTGATCTCTGTGCGTCATCGAATTCAGTCAAAATATTCACTGCATATTCCAGTGTATCTCTGTATATACTTCAATCACAGCAATGAAACAAAAAAAAGTGAACACTTTTTAACTTCTTTTTCAATACTAAATACATCGGCACTGAACTTAGGACCTCATGTTACAGATCGTCGACAACTTACTAAAGATGGAGCTTCAGCAATAAGCTTCTATGCTCCCTCAAAATAGACGGAGGTGCAGTATAAAATCAAGAATAGGAAGAAGGAATGACCCCAACCACCTAAGGTCGAGCTCAACAGCTCCTTGATAGAGCAGCCATTTGGCTACATCATCGAAACTTCGCTTCCTTCCTTAACAGATCGGCCGAAATTTCTACCATACCACTCGTCAAAACGATTTCGTAACCCAAGCAAACTGCTTTAGCAGGTAAAATTTAAACACTTTTTCATTGTATTCACCAGGTCATCCCACATTTTTATGTGAATGAGCAAAATATACTACCACTTGATTAGTGAAAATATTCACCGTAATATGGTGAAGTTGAGCTCAACCATTTACTGTAGAGCTTAGACTGCAGAAAAATTAAGAGTTACAATAGCAAAACGACAGTGTCGTAATCAATATTATATAGCAATATAACCTGAGCCCTATGGATGTAATGTTTCCAAAGATAGAATAATATTCTAGAGAGCAATATGCTATGAACTATCCCCTTACCCATAAAAACAACATAAACAACATGGTTTATATGAAAGTGATTCTTCAAAATAATATAAACAATATAAAAGTATGTAAAAGTAATATCTAAAAATCGCGTTGTGAAACAGGCCATCCACCACACTATAGGAACTTAAATACAGTATGAAACCTTCTACAAAATTTATTTAACATCAACTCCCCCCTCTAAGCCCCTCGGTAAAAAAAAATGAATTATCCAAAACCTTCCTATCAATAAAAAACTAAAAGAAGTGAACCAGTAAATAAAGAGCATCACGAACCGTTTCAAAGAGTAGGATCGTAGTTGAAAAGCAGTTTTTAGTTGCTTTCTTAAGCGATCCGAATCGATGCCCATTAAACTATAGTCTGGAATTATTGCAAGATTGCACTGAACGGACGGAAATAAAACAATGGAAAAAAGAAGCAACAAGATGTGGTACAATTTGCTATATCTATTAATATAAGTACAATTTTAAAATAAGAAAATTTTACAACAAATGAAATCATTATAAACTATAAACTCAAAAGTCGATGCTGTTCATGCACCCATTCTTAACTGCTCCCTCCTCCTCCCCTCAACACCATAATTTCTGAGTGCTTACAGCTGGCGAACCAATCATTTCCCACTGGTTAGATGCTTCAATATAGAAATACCTATTGATACACCCATCTCAACGAAAAAATTTAAGATAGGGGAAAAAAAGGGAAAAATGAAACTCCTAACTCTCTATGTCACCATGAATCCCACAAATATCATCACCTCAAAATAGTCTTAGGGCTTTTTTTACAACCACAGTATTTCATTAGAAATCCAATTCAACGATTCCGATTTATTACCAAGCTTATTGAGCCGGTGAAAAAACCCCTCAACAAATTTGCTCTAAAAAAAGAAGAAAAAAAAATTAAACCCCACCCCATATACTACGTACCTCATAAATATTTACGCTTTCTATTATTTTTTTCGCGTATATAACGAACGATTATAACAACTAAAACTCTTCATAGATATATATGAACTATAATCTGATAAAGTTGAATAGTTTAAAGCTTAAAATGAAAGAATTTAATAATATTTCATAGCGAGATATGAAACTCGATCATGCATTATAGAGATTAACGTTGAAAAAAAACTTTATTTGTAAACAAAAAAGTTAAAAACAACAGTATAACATTGCTGAGTGTTACAGCATTGATAGCAAACTGTTTGATGCAAACACTATCGAACAATGACCACATCGATGTAAAGAAAACTTATCCAACTTGATACGTATGCAAATGACCACAAGTGACCACAACAATGTATCGGTAACATGAAACGTACATAAATGACCACACCAACTTTGAGAAAACTGATTCAACTTGAAATGCATACAAAAAATAAACCTTTTTGATGGATGAAAGCATCGACGAGTCAACTCACAACAAAATTCAAAAGTACCCAAAAACTACGCATATACCGTTACGATTTGATTCGAAGGTGTGTAATTATGAAGAAGAAATATAAAGATTAGGGGTCAAAGGTGAATAAAAGAGGTGCAACAACATGGTGGGAGAAGAAGAAATGCAAGCTCAACCTTAGGGATTCATAATCCTTACAAAAAAAAATTCAAATTTTTGGTACAAATATATTTCAAATCCATTTTAGTAAATATTTCCGAGGACTATTGAAATGGTTTTCGAAATAAGCGATATTAACTGAACATTTCGTGAATAGATAAAAACCTGAAGGTGTTGTCTCAACATCAAAAATTGATCAATAGAGAGGGAGATTCGGCGATGAAGAGGAGGACGGAGGGGAGGAAGGGGAGGGAAGTGGGAGAAAGGGAACTGCAATCTAACTCCAGGAAATTTTTTCCATATATGCACCAATTAGAAGTTATGCAAAATGAGATCAGGAATAAGCTAAAAAAAAATCGCAATTTTTTCCCTCGAAATATACCTTCATTCAACAAAAAATACAAAAAAATTTAAAAAGAATAAAAAAATTACGCATATTATAAAATGTTTTAGGATCAATATACATCAAAGCTGATAAAAGAGAACACTGAAATTGGAAAATATATAAATAAAATCTTCATAAAAGCAGAAAATATTTATGACAGCGAAATAATCGATCTCAATTTGCCAATTTTTTCCAAAAAAACGGAACAAATAATTCATGATGCCGCATTAAATACCAAACGAAAATCATTTAAATATTTTCATAAAAGTATTCGATATGAAAATATAAAATTCCTTCTTTCATAATGAAATTTCAACTATGACAACACTTATTCCAAATAAAAGAAAATTTGCGAAAATAAAGAAATGGCAATGTTTCAGTTGTTCCCTTTTAAAAATTATTTCTAAGCAAAGTCAATTAGTAAAAAAATAAATGAAAAATATTAGCAACACCAGCCATTTCCTCTCCCCTTTCTGAAAAAAAAGGTGAACAAGTGCCCATTCACATGTCTCATCGCTTTGATCATATTTATGCGCAAATGCGAAAATATAATTATCCACTCGATCTGGCACAATCCTATAGTGCATTCGATAACCCCCCCCCCCCCCCGAGTATTGCATTATGACGATTGACTTTGATAAACTATATGCAAATATGAACGATTACAACAAAGGAAACCATAATAAAGCTCGGACGATGTGAAACAAGCAATGCCATCTACCCATGCTTCGCTCTTTCCACGACATTCTCTCAAATCTGCGAATGATTTATGAGATACGTCATCATCGTGTCCATTCCATTCCGATCACCCCTCACTTCTTTTTTTTTTAAATCAACCTGTGAATAAAATAAACATGTTGTGAGCTTGAAACACAAAAAAAAGCGAGAGGATCTAAAATCGATGATGCCTTTCTCTTCATCTCATTCCCATACGTGCAGCTGGAGGCATCATAAACGGTGGTCTTATCATCATCCCTGGCGGACCCATTGCAGCTCCCATTGGCGGATATGGGAATGGCATTGGTCCACGCATCGGTGGTGCTCCTATTGGTGGCATTATTGGTGCTCCACGTGGTCCTGGCATTGTCTGAAATATTATACTATTTTATTTCCAACGTCGCCTTATAATAATTCCTCTAAAACGCTATATTTTTGCAGTCGATTAGATGAAAAAATTTAACAAATAACAGCTATTTCGTTTTATTCAAAATGCTGATCATTATTGATTGATTATTGACAAGCAACAATTACTGATTATTGATTGATCGGATCAACATTGTCTTCTTTTAAAAGTCAACTTATCCTGTAAATGTATCTTCACTCCATATCAATTTCAGTCATTTCAAAGAATATATTCCAATATAACAAAATGACAAAGCTTTTTCAATAATATAACTTTCTATAATCCACTACGTTATTTTTTATGTTATCAGATCCCATAAGAATTTTCAGTGCTTCAAAAATGTTCGAAAATAGAAGTAAAATTTAGCAATTTTTATACTCATTTAGCAATATATTTATTACTGACAGAATACAGAGGCCATCCCTTCTGAGTTAATAAACATCTGCACCTTTCCAAGTAAGTACTGCTAAAAGCACACATTTTATAACAAAAACAGTAGCAAATAATAAAATAATTAAAATCATTTGTAAGTGAGAGCAAATGGACTTAAAAACAATCGAAAAAAAACAACAACATACAATCGGCATTCTTGGTGCTGCACCTGCACCACCAGCAGCTACAGGTGGCGCTGCAACACCAATACGTCCTTGTGTAAAAGCTTTTGTCGTTGCGTCAACCAACTTTTGCGCTTGTTCTTCCATCCACTTCTGATAGAACATACGTACATTCTCCTTTAAGAAAAAAATATTCGTATCTTAAAGAATTATCATATTTGCAAATTTTTGCATCAAAATAAACTTGGCGTCTGCATTGAAATGCTCAAATTTGATGGTTAAATCACCGATGAGATTGTAGCCGATATAAGCGGAAGGAAGAACTACTTCCGGGTAGAAGAAGAGGGAGGAAAGAGGGGTTAAGATTAATATAGTCAAGATGTGGCCAGGCAAAGCATGGAAAGCCGAATACTTCAACGTGATGTTGTCTGTTAGAATCCATAATTCGTGAATATGCTCTACTGGAAGACGTTCTTGGTTACTATACATACTCTTAAATGTCCAACGCAATATGAAATGGTTCAATAAGAGTATACAACAAAAAAAAATCGATCACAACGTATGTGGAGCACCAAGATACTTTCGCTATTCTATTCATCATTATTAGTGAATTGAGGTATGTGGTAATAAAAATAACCGAGGTGAGCGGTTGAATTTTAACCACTTTGAAACAATTTGCAACTTTTGGAATTGGCTAAGCATACCTATCATCTAGTTGAATAAAATAAACTTGAAGCAAGATAAAAATTAAAGTACTTTAAAACCGCAAATTCAGCATTAAAGAAAACTTGGTCAGTGTATAAACATCAAGTGAAACAGTACTTGATTGCGCTATTAACATCTAGCTGTAATTTGAAAAAAAAATTTAAACCGCCAAACAGGTGTAAAATAAATCAATATAAGTAATTTACTTACCTTATGTTTTCGACCTCCATTATGTGTTTTTCGCACCGATGGTGAATCGTGCGTAAGAAACGTATCACAATAATCGCAGTAATACTTTGGCATCTAAAATAGGAAAATTCAATGGTAAGCTGCATCCTATCAACGCAATTAGGTGATAGCACGATTCACTAATATATGCTTGATGGCAATAATACATGATAAGACTTATGATTAGCACCACACGGCTGTCACCTGATAAATTAATGAGCTTTTCTTATGGGTTTTTGCCGACGTACAGCTGAAAAAAAAAAAAAAAAAAGATAACCGAAGAATATTCGATTCTTGAAAAATATATGGCTTATTCATAGTTTTACACAAACCCTCCAGGTAAGACAATTGTAAAATTATTTATGCTAGTCGGTCGATTTTGCTCAACTCAGTAAAGCATCAAATGAAATTTTCTAAGAAGCTTTTTTTCTTATGATAGCAAAAGTTCCCAAAAAATGAGAGAAAATTTTACCCATAAAAGCATGCCCAAAAAAAATGCGATGAAACCTTCGAATTTAAGCGAAGATCACATTTTCAACGTTGGTATCGTCGATATTCTAATGTAAAATTTTATAAACTCATCGGCAGCTCCAAATTCACTTATTTTTACAATCCGATTGTGATGGGAAATCATGATTGAGGTGACGTTAGATGGCTACAACGATAGCAACTGAAACGTTACAATCAAATTATTCAAATTTATCTAAACAGCAGGTGAAATGTCGTACGCATAATAAAGGAATGTAACTTGAACCAATATTTCCAACAATAACAAATAACCCACAAATCTCAAAAATTCCTAAAGGTTAATTCAGGTTGAAATCACGCCGTATTACCGCTCAGGAAGCGCGCCGAATACGAAATAATTCGGTCAGTTCGCTAGAGAAAGTATTCGTTTCGAGTACTCTTGCAAGAATTTAGAAGCGTTGCGAAGCAAAGGTTACCGTACCCCACCACTCCTGGCGAAACCAGCATTCAGGATTTTGTACTGTTGCAGCTACAATACTTCATTTGGACTGGTAGTGAAATCTAAAACTTAATACATATTTCAGCACTGCTATCACTGGTGGTTACTGAAGATTTGACCTGAATTTTTTATAAAATCGAAGTATAAAATAAAGCTCTCTCGTTGTGTGCGAAAAGCAAGAAATAGAAAGGATGAATTAAAAGCAATACCGTATCAATTTTTTTGCATATACATTTGTGCAATTTGCAATATGAAATATGCATTACAATACATTATAATGCAACTGGTGCTGATATACTTGTTATTACTATCTATTATTGCATCCAACGTACTTGATACTAGAACAGGAGTTTCAAATGCTAGTCTTATCATCAGTATTGCTCATAATCCTAGTAGTAATTACTACTTACTTATTACTACATTCAGAAATACTTAGAACGCATTTGAAAACGTTAAAATTGTGAAAAACTTGATGTTCGTGAAGTTCGGGTGAATCAAGTCCGACTTTGATGGGTGGTCACGACTCAGACTGAATGAAATATCGCCTTCAAAACAAAATGTTCATTTCGCCACAAAAAACCATCGTTTTTTTTTTGGATCATCGATCGATGACATGTTCGCCGACAGCACTCGCGAATGATCGTTGACAGCGAGCAATTTTTCACCCCCTCTGCGTCTCTATACGCTGTTTTCACATCGTCTGTCGTTTTCATGTCCGATGAGATACTTTCTAGGCACAGACCAGAAATCTATCTTATTATTCCATTTCTCTAAAGTATTCTCCAACGTATATACTAATATTAAAAGATTCATAAATGATTATTCCATCTGTACTCGACGCATTATATGGTCATAACCGAAAAAACTGTTACAATTAAAAACCTCTTTTTTTCTATGGCTGCACGAAGTTCCAACATTGTGTCACAATCACCGTCTATTTCTCTGCTTTTGCACGTTTCGTCATTAATGGGTGAAAGTTTCTCTCAATAGCGATAATGGTCTCAGAGAATGGTACCGCATGATTGTACATTTGTTCGGTCGTTTCTCTGAAGTTCGATAAGTTTTTTGTTGTAATCTTCGTGGGTCTACTTCGTAATGTTGTTTGGAATGGATTCTGAAGTCGATATGAGGATCGCTTCCATCGAACATTATGCTTTCGTCCTTATTGAAAGTATTGTTGAAAGTTTTTCGAGAATATTTACATATTGGCATCATATATTGAGACATATTAGCGTCATATAAATGTCGTGCCCCTTAGCTTATGCTCGAAGCATAACTCCCTTCTACATCTATTTCTATCTTTTCCTAATGGGTTTTTTTTTTGCGCCTTCACAAATTTGCATTTGTAGGTTTTTATGATGAATTATGTCTGCGTTTGTGTGTGTCTCTTTCTGCTTCACCTTGGCAATCACCGAGACTAGATTAGCCAGCCCTCTTCTATCAATTTTTAGGTTTTTTCCATAAACCTTGAAAAAACTTTAAAAAAAAGCGTCGAGGAAGACACGTCGAGTCGGATGTTCTATTTACGATCAATAAATTCAAATAAAACATAAATGCATTCATTCATTGTTCGACAACTTTTATTAGTATATAGTGAGATTGCAAATTGTGCTAATTCTTCCCGCTTAATTTTCACTCATTTTTTGACCACCCACTATGAAAAATCTATCAAAGGACTGCCTTTTATCCATATGAAAACGGTAGAGCACGTTGATGAATATCTTTTACAAATAAGCGCCCTCCAGAAGTCGGCCTGCAATGAACTTTTTTAGGTCGTTATTGGAACGGAGAGGGAGATTCTGTTGTTTAGAATGATTCCTATGAATAAGTTTCAGAGATGTGCTTTATCGCTTTATGCATCTCTAATTGTTTCCTGTATTTCTCATTTATGCATATTTCTATAGAAATGAGACTGGCCTCACTCCTACTCCACCTATATTCCATCCCCCCCCCCCCGCTTCCTGTACCTCTTCACTACTTCCCCACCAATCAATGTTATCACTATCCGCTATCTCTTACCTTCAAAAAATATAGGTTAATCTGTTAGAGGCTTATTTCTGGGAAGCAATTTGGCAACTTTTTTTGCGAGGTTGTAGAACTCTCTTCTGGACGCGCAGATCACAGCTGCTTAATGTTGAGAACGATGAATCACTCACTAAGTGATCTCTAATATCGAGAAAGCCTACCAGCTCTTTCTCCCTCTCCCCAGCCTCCCCCTTTAACCTTCACCCCCTCCCAACCCCTCTCCACAGCCTCCCTTTCCTAACCTTCATCCCCTTCCTACTCCTTACCCCCTCCTCCAGCTTTCACCCACTCCCCACCCTTTCGAGCGGTCGTTCAAGCGTTCTAGCGATGTTTCTGAATGACGATTTCTCGTTGATTTCAGTATTGCTGAATTAACTGTCACCGGAGTGCACATCACTGTGTCAGCAGGTAAAACGACAAAATGGAAGGAATGCCACGATTACCGATGTTAGCACCTGAATTTAAATTCTCAACAACTTCACTTCCACCAGAATTCTCCACAAAAATCAAAGAGGTAATATTTGTTCGAGTTTTATGTATCCGATTATTAATTCTAATTGGCAAGTTTGTGGTATTCAAAGTTTTCTGGTATTAAATTTTTGATGATTCATGACGAAGTTGATTCATAAGCTTCTAAGCTCGAGGATTTCGAGTTTTGAAAGCTCGAGCTGCTTAAGCAAGCCAATATTAAAGCCGCAACGAGCTTTTGATGAATCTGTAATATATGTTCTTAGCATTTCAGATCGGTAATAAATGGCAATAACGCAATACTAGTACTGTTGACCATTATTGACAGCCAGTAGAGGTTAACAGCTGTCTGTAATAGATTGGAGGTGCCATCCATGTTATTACACTCGTAAAAATCACCGTTTTCAGTACATCTTGATGCATTACCAAGATGATCCATCGAAATATGAAGCCGCAATCAATGAAATTATGTCTTTGCGAGCGGTAATTTTTCAATTTTGTTTTATTTTAAATATGATTCATTTTCATGACGTTATTTTGATGTATTGCTAATTTTAGAAGATAAAAATTCAAGTGGAGAGCAAACCGACGGTGAGTGCAGAGAAGACGGAGAGGGGGGGGGGGGGGATGAGACTTTTATATAGGTAATTTTGGCCTCTAGGAGGGCCTCTAACTTTTAGGTTCAGTAGAGTTGATCGTCTATTACGCTGAGTCGCCACATGCAGTGTTCAGATGTGAGTCTTCCTTTCGGCTAATTTTTTTTTTTTTTTTTTTTTTTTTTTTTTTAGCTGTAAACCTTACTATGTTATAATTCTTAGTCAATTGAAATTGTTGTAGTTTGATCGTTGTTATGCAAATTCTTGTAGTTTTGTCGATCTGGTAATCAACGATACCAACAGGAAGAAGGTTATAAATCCTAGCTAGCTGAGTTTGTTGCTATTTGATCGATATTACGACCTATGTTAGCGGCACGAAGTTTACGAGATACCTGGATCATTGAGTTCGGCCGTTGATGTGAATTTTTCAATAGAAAAAAGCGTTATTGGCGTTGAACGTATAAAAATTTGCTTGCAGTGGTGGAAACCGGTCTTGAAACGAATTTCTAATTCGAACTTCTTTTATTTATTTTAATTCTCCGATGTGAACAACAAAATTTAAAAAAAAAAAAAAAACTTTTTAAATCAGACACGTATATCTGATCTTAGTTTCGCTTAATTTTTTTTCCAAGCAATTCCGCATCTCTTAAGTTGATACTTTTTTATTTCCGGTAATTATGGTCACATCTGTATTATATTATTGATGGATTATTTGTTTGGCCGTTACATTCACCGTATTTCTTCGAATCGAACATCATGGCCTGCACTTTTTCTGAAAATTCCAAAGGCTTATATTCCATTCGGTAGGATCTTTGCTGTTTTAGAGTGGTGTTCCATTTAAAGAAATACGTTATATCCTTTTAATGTAGTTGTTTACAGTGTGATACAGAAATGTTTCAGCAATTTGGACGTTTAATTGCTGACGTGGAGACCGTGTGTCAGATGAAGCGATATTATGCACAATTGACGATGATGAAGAGTCGTTTTCCGATGGAGGAAGGCGATCCGTTGAAGATACCATTCTCGTGGTTCGTTTTCTTACCTTTAATCGATTACAACCGTCTGGTTGTCGATAACCCGTGAAGATGTCCATCAGATTATCGGGGATCCATCATGCGCTTCATGAAGCCTTTCCTGGGGTTTTATATTCGTTGAATGCTTCTTTATGAGAGCGAGAGGTGCTCGAGAAACGGTAATCGGCATGGTGTTGGTTTATTTTTGTTTATATCACAAGTGACTTGCAGAGATGATCTTGGCGTAAGTTACGTCTTGAGAGCACTTTTAGATAAATGGTCTAATTATTTGGCTAGCGTAGACAGAGGGTGATTGCTGAGGCAATGTTTCGCCATTTTGGTTGAACACTGTGGCGTAAATATGAGGGATATTGTATATGTGAAAAGACGAACTTGGAGAGCAGAAATATTTGTGACCATTTAAAATTGAAAAGAAATAATTTTGAGCAGTTTTATATTTTTAAATATCTTTTCTCTGTAGCGTATTTTAGAGTTTTTTTTTTTTTTTTTACCTGTTTACTGAAGGCATACAAATTGCATAAAAATTCGAGCTGAATAATAGAGCGCTAAATTTTGTTAGGCAAATGGTGCAGCTGTTATTTTTTAAAGTGCTTAGATCATCTGTCCGTCTTCTCCACCCGTGCTATGATTACGAGGCAAATTTATGAAACCTTTTATTGTCGCATAATAATAAATCACCTTTTTTATCATCTAGTTTTCGACTATTCAATTTTTTTTTTATCAGTTGAGTGGGAAACAATTACCTGAAATATCTCTTTAATTGATATTGGATTCAAATACTTTAATTGCGGTGATGTGATAATCTTATCAGTCATACGTAGCTCCCCTCTGATTAAAATATATCTCAATGTGTCCAATATTTGAGGCTCGATAAGGCGATGGATATGCCAAGTTCAACCGTTTATGAGGATGTAAATTTTGAGTTAACTTGTATTATGTTCAATATCGGTGCAGTTCACGCCACTATTGCGGTCAACGAGATGAGAAACGATTTGGATGTAAATTGTCCTTTTTTATTTCATATTGTATATATGTTTTTTTTTTTACTATTTATTTATTAATTATATCGCTTATCTTGAGCCGTCATCAAGAAAAAGGTTAAAAGGGTGATTCAGAGAGCAATCGGCATCTAAGCGACTTCATTTATGGCTAGGTGATTATTGAACTATACTTTGAAAGAGGTAAATAATTTCGGACCGCGTAGAAACTAGAAATTTTTTTATGCAATCGCAGTGTTTGTCAGGTAGACTATTAGTGACTGACTTATGAGAGAATGTTTTATGGTAGCAGTCGATTACTTTTGTTCTAAAAATTTTTCGATTTTGATAAGATCCTTTTATAATCCGGTCCATGATGACCACATTTGTGTCATTAATTCTTAGATAGATTCTTATGTATTTTTCTGTTTCTTGCAACGATCAATTTATTCAATTTTCAGTCGATAAAAACCGCATTCACACATTTCCAATGCGCTGCATTCCCATTCCAGCATATCAGAGATAAGATGAATGCTGCAAAATACTCATCGGTTGATTTTGAGCCATCAGTTCTCACTTGGTATGTCAATATCCTTCTGGTAAGTCGCAACAACTCTCTTAACTGATCTCTGATTTAATGCTTATTTGTGGTTTTCAATCAGATATACATGTTGAGTTGTAGTCGAATCGTATATCCTTGATATTACTTTGCCAGGACCCCCGTTGCATTTGGCTTACGACAAGGGTCTATTAAGCTTACTAACTGAAATATCGGCCATTGCTGTAATTTTATAAATATTTTCACTGGAATAATGCGGGAAGTGGATTTGATTCGTCACCATCTTATGCATTGTAGGTAACGAGTGCATTGTAGCTTTGTTATCTTTATTTGTTAATTAATGTTGTTTTCAGGCTCAAGCACAAGAATGTATTCTCGAGAAGAGTTTGATAGATCATCGTAAGAATACGGTAATTGCAAAAGTAGCAATCTATTTACGAGATGTTTATATGAATTGCTGTGAGCATCTCGAGAATTCGGGTATAAGCGATATTGTTTCATCTTCTAAATATAGGGTGAGTTGTTGCGCGTTTACTTGAAGGTTTTTCATTTATTTGGCATATCTAATCGGTGCACAAAGGTATTAGAACTCACACAACGATAATCCTATTATAGTGTTCTGTAATTTTTCATTGACTTGTAAAAGGTTTGAAATGCTGTTGGCTGGGAAGCGTATAGCGGTGTTCTTCCTCTACGTTCGCGATAAGTCATTCAAATTATGAAACTTTTTTGTGTTTGTTTTAGTTGTATCTGTTTGCGTTGTTAGGTCAAAAACTGAAAGGTTGGGATGGTATTATCTTTGGAAATTTATCCATTCTATATAGTTTAAAAGTCATTGCCATCTATGCATAGGTTGTAGTTAAATAGGGAATTAGTGAACGAATGGGATCCTTTATTAAGGATTTATTTTATCGGAATTTAAGTACAGGTTGTTTCTTCCAGCGTGATTGTTGTTGCTTTTCTGATTTTAGTGCACTCAGTAAACATACACGAGTACTGTTTATTTTAACAGGTGTATTCCAGCGTAGCCATATTTCTTTATAGGGGCACTATTTGTTGAGTTGCGTAAGTTGCATTGCGCTTTGGGCTGCAAGAGTAACGTCGAAAGCTGCATTGAGATGCGGCAACTTATTAGGAGTGAAGTTTTCCTACGGCAAATATTCGATATCCTTCATGTTTTGTTTTTATTGGTCCGGTATTCGGAAACATTTAATATTTGGTATATTTCTGACGGTTTTGACTGTTGGTAAAGTTGTCGGTGCTGAATTAAGTGTCGAGATTTTAGGAATGGCTACGAACGTGTAACGTAAAGGCAGAACTTTATGGCGCAGTCGCGATGGTGCACCTTGGTGAGCAGGCAGACATCGACAAGAAAATGGGACACAGGTAGCATTTGTGTTATAAGCGCCTTTCCCCATTCCCTTCGTTGTTTTATTTAGATCTTTCGTTCGTTTCTGGTGCTGCAGTCTTGATAGTTTATTTGCAGCATTCCTTTGTTTTCATGCTTTTTTTTGTTCAGAACTTTGTGTGTTTGCCCGTTGTTTTGTCGATATCTCCAAATTTCGGCTTTGAATCCGATTTCAAATGAGGTTTGTGAAGTGTGCATTTTCGTTCAAATGGAATAAGGTTGGCGGATTAGATTTCGTTGCGTCGATGAGCTGGATTTTAAGAATAGGATGCCTATCCATTGATGCCTCGTTTTATGATAGCTGAAAACGTGGCCTAAATTGATGCAAGCGTTTGCGTTTCTTGTGTTATATTTGCGTTTGAAATCCGCTCTATCAGAAGAAATTAAATAAGCAAAAAAAAAAACTTGCACATCCATCGAGGTTCGTTCGCAGATGAGTCCTCTAACCGTTTTTATAGGATTTGCTTTTTTTGATGTGGTTAATGTAGTACTTCACAGGATCAGAGATTAGGTCATATTTTTCGATCTCGAATCTTAGTGTTATGTCGCTGCCACGTGGACAAGGTGAGAAGAGTTGATGGACAGGTGTTTACTGAATCGGCGGTGGATTGGCTGCGTGGGAAGGTTGCGAGCAAGAAAAGCCATCAAAATATTCAACCCACATAATAGCAAGTGGGTTTGAAACACACTCAGACAACCAAAGAAAGAGCGCAATATAATAGGGCAGAGAAGAATAGATATCACTGAGGTCGATGTATGCAAAATGATTCGCAGCGCGGTCGTTCATCACAACACTTATGATAGCGTATAACGGTTCCGCTGATTATGAGCTTTGTAGGTCATCGTCCTGTTGATGATAATGTGAAATAGGCGATTATAAAGCTGCATTGAAGTGACGTCTTTGAATGGATTTTTGATGTATTTGGTTTTAGTGGATTTTGGAGGTTGCAGTCCTATGCCTTGATTTATTGACTCATTCAGGTTGGCCTACTATCAGATCGCATCAGAGCATGTGAAGGCGGCAGCGAAATTCGTCGAAAAGGATAAGCGAGAGAGCTTAAAACAAGCAGTTGTATTCGCAACGGATGTTGTTGTCGCGAAGTAAGTCTTTTGTTCACTTTTTAAATTTTTTTATTTCATTTTTGTCACGTACATTTTATGTACATATGTATATATATGTACATATATATATATATATATATATATATATATATATATATATATACATATACATATACATATATATGCATGATGCCTTGAATGACACAAAGGGATTGGTCACAAGTTTGTGGTTTGTAGATTTCCTGTCACAAAAAAGAGAGATGTGCCAGAAATTTCTTTCTCTCATTTTTTTTCACCTTTTATTTGTCGCTCCTATTTCACTGATCCTTTCATTTCATTCCCAATTCTGAACAAAATACTTTAATGTTAGTTTCTTTGCAGAGAGACAAATGCAAAAAAAGAAAATGATTTTATCTATCACGAGCGTATTCCCAAACGTGAGGAATTGGGCATTGTTGAGGTATGTTCTATAAAGGTTAACGCTCTTTAGGCAGAAGCCGTTATACTTATTTCTTTTCGTATTTATAAAAATTGATATATTTTCGAAGGAAATGCGCAAATATTTAATTCTTATCGCCATTGTTTGAAAAATATATCGGATTGATTTTTCTTTGTTGAAGATTAGAATAAAATATGAGAAATTATGGCTTAATGCACTTAACTTAGCTTTATGCCTATTTCATTCATTTATCGTTTAAAGAAGGGGCAAGCGAACAAAGAGTTGGAAAAATGTGTAAAAGTATGAGGTCATTCTTTCAGCTAATATACTGTGGGTGCTATCATGGGCCTTCGTTAAAACTGCGATGAAATTACATATGAGTGAGAGGGTACAAATATTAATAACTTTGTTATGCTTACAGTAAGCAAGAATTCGTATTTCTTTTCATCATTTGCCCCTCTCTGTTGGCTAAAGGTTGATATATGTCTAATAAAAAAGGAGAAACTTGTGAAGTTGTATTTGAGAGGAGATGTGAATCCATCTCTTTTGCTAACATAATGCATAACTTTAGGTGGGTTTTCCTAAGGAATATACGGTGGCGCGGACTCACTGTCCTCTCTTAGCGGAGGGGAGGGAGAGGAGGGGGGGGGGGACAGAGTAAGTACGAGATGTAGTCGCTGTTTTCTCTTTAGGGGTGAGCGCAAAAGGGGTGAAGTTTGCTGCACTGCTTTCTGGTCCAGGTAGAAATGGGTTCACAAAGTTTCTGCATTTTGCAAGATTTTTTTTTTTCAAAATTTTTGGTGTTTTGATTCCGAAAAGTTTATAAGAATTAACTGAAACGATTAAAAGGATAAAATGCAATTTGGAGAAGTGAAATAGTAAATAAAATAATATGCCTTACGTGGGTTAAACAAAGCGAAATTTGCAACAATTTGAATAAAGTAGCACTTAAGAAGGCGTCGCGCTTAGTCGAAGGAGCAAAAAGCTTTTGAGGTAGTGTTTTCTAACGTTAAAGCATTGTATGGTAAGGTTTTTTTTTTTTTTCCATATGAGCAAATGAAAACGCTTCAAGTGGCGTTTAGAAATGTGTTGGGGCATATGTACTGTTTGCTGACCCGTCATCTTTATCGCAGTGTTGTATGTCGTGATGAGGTAGTTATTGTGGATAGTTTGAGTGAAAATGCTTCCACCTTAAGCGTATTCAAAGTCTGGATTCCTCTTATCCTTACTTTAGTGTGACTCGATCCAGGGATCTCGACGGAAGTTCCGAAATTGATTGCTGTTTTGGGCATAAGAGTATTACGATTCGACGAGCATTTTTAATGTAATTGTTGTAAGGCCATTGACAATTAAGGGAGTTGCGATGGTGAAACCAATTGGATTTGAACCAACAGACCGATCGGTGGCTGGCGAGGATCTTTTTGCGACTCTTCTCCCAATGAACGTACTGAAGTCAGTCTCGATGTACAGCGAGGAGAAGGCTAAATTCAAGAGAGCGGTACTTGAGAGGGTTGAAGCTAAAGACAAGGAATTGGAGTCAGTTATTTGTTTGCATTGATAATTTGTTGGCATCGAAAGTACCCAAATGATACATGGAGAAGAGGGGACAAGGAAACAAGCTGCGCCATACGCCAATGGGCGAAGCCAGCGTGAAGCCGGATTTTTCAGGCAATGCGGAGGTGGGCGATAAAAATCTTATGGAAGAAAAGGAAAGGGGAAAAGGATGCACATTTCGATACGAGGGGTTGTGGGAGCCGATCTGATCAAGAAATGAAATTTTTGATAGGGCAAATTGATGGGGCTAGAGTTTCGTAAAATTCCTGGAAGACTCATATGATTGCGACAAAATTAAGGAATTAAAAATGTATGTTTTCGCCGGGACACACCAAACTACGAACTATGGGTAGGAGAGGAGAGAGGAAAGTGGAGAGCTAATGTATGGCGCAGGTTTGTTCGTTGTCGTAGACAAAAAATAGTAAGCTTTCGTTATTTGCATCAGTAATGGTAGTTACTAGGATGGTGTATTTAGGGAACTGTGATCGATGTTGATTCTTGGTCGTAGTGAAAAGTTGACGGTTGCAGTTCTGTGACCCCTTTTTTATAATATAATCTTTTACAGTCATTTTTTCTTTACTTTCTGTTTTTTTTTTTTTTTTTTTGCAATCGAAGCTAGAATTTGGCTTGGGCTCGAGCTAGCCCGTTCTCGTTATATACCTTCTTTCTTCGCTGTGTTGCTGCCGTGTGGACGAGGCGAGGCGAGCTGACGAATAGTTTAATGATGGATGAGTTAACCGGCGCACTGAAACGAATTTGTTGAGCGAAGTGGACGAGGTGAAAAACCACCAAAATATCGGAGTCAACGCACATAACAGCGAACGGGTTTGAAATAGGCAACCAGACAACAAGAAAAAAAGCACAGTATAATAAGGCTGAGTAGAACAGGTATCAATGAGGTCGTTGTATACAAAATGAGTCGCAGCGCGGTCGTTCATCACAACATTCTTCTTGCAGTTAGTCACGTGATATTTAGGGACTCCAGCCCGCTCCGTCGGTGGTACTCCGTTTTCATTAAGAGCAAGGGAACTCTTTCTTCATTCGTAGTCATGTGTTCTCCATACTCCATACCTCTCTCCCATCCCCTCCATCCCTAATCCCTACCCTGCCCTTCATTAACATTGGGAAAATTGTGAACCTTGCATGGTCCATGAAATTGAGAGAAAGGCTATTTCAAGCTGACTTTCTTTAATTAAAAATCTGTCGAGAATGAATGAGTGATCGAAGCGATTGTGAGTTCTTTGGTAGATGAATTTAAAGTTCCCGGGTTTATGGTTAGATAGTTGTTGAATAACTTGAAGTTTCTGCTCATAAGGATCTCTCACTTCTTGAATATTAAATTCTTCCGCCCAATATTGAATATAAATCATTTCTCAGAAACTTCAAATCCTTTTCATTAATTTTCTCTCTTATTGTTGGAATGAACTGTTATTATTTTCGTATTTTCAAATGGGATCATAACAGATATGCGATAGCTTATCTATTCTTTTGCGTCATATAATGTTTGGGTTCCTTTCATATATGATCCATTTTGCAATATATAGGTGACCATCTGAATTTCACTGATTTGGTGATGTGAATATGAAATATTTTCAGCGAATATTTGTTATCATTGCAATTGGAGGAAATCAACCTCGACAAGTCAGTGGATGAGCTGAAATTACCCGAGATGTTGTTAGAGAGGAGTGCGGCATTCAATGCTCAACCGGATGCTTTCCCCGATCTGCTTGATAAACTACAGCGTATGTTGATATTGCTTTTTTTTTGGAAAGGCCTATATGATGCTAATTCAGAGCGGAATGAACTTTGCTGTATTTAAAGGAGGAGTGTAGGGATGGGGAGGGGAGAAGGGAGATTACTGACTTTTTGGTTTTGATCGTGTACCATTTGTTTCATATGGGTCCTAAAAGTTGAGCTGAATAGAGATAAAGAGAGATGGTTTGCAGGTGTTGGTCATTGTGCAATCGAAGCCGATCATAAACTTGATGATCTTCACAACCGCCTTTCGGCAATTGACTCTCCTGACTTGGTTCTCATTTCTGCAGCTGTTTTTTTTNNNCTAAAAAACCTAGATATCTCGTCCGTCCAATGTTGGTTGCGAGCTAAGTTGATACTGTGGGATGCTTCTTCTTCAAGGAGTAAGAGAGAAGGAAGTTTGGGAACGTTATTGCTGACCGCATAAATAATTGCGATCCGAGCTACACTGGATGTATTGATCAAGGTGGTTAGTAGAGAGTGAAGTAATTAAGCTGTATTTGAAGCATATTGGTGGCGATAGTTTTGGATGTTCCTTTTGTATCTTCCGGTAGAGGCGATCGCAGGACCCGACTAGATGAGAGAAGCATTGAATGGGGGCAGGTGGAAGTAATATGAAAAAACATATATTCGTGATGAATCCTCTGTTAATTAAAATAAATAAATAAATAAAGTAGATGAAACAAATAAAAGTTTTGGGTTTAATGTAAAATTGACAAGTCTTATATAATGTAACTACCCATGTTCGATATGTTTGCTTAGGCGAGAAGATTTGTTTCGAAAGGTTTTTTGACTTTTTTTAGACAAGCGATGTTGGTTTCAAAGCGATAAAAAAAGAGCTCGAAAGGATTAGTGAACATCATATGAAAGCAAGGTTTGAAGTTTTTTTTTTTTTTTAAGTAATTTTATCCGATTCTCATTTTATTCATCGTTTCGGTTTTTAAGTTTGTGGAATCAAGGATCATTTTTTTTTTTATATAGGTTTAGTAGGTGTACATAAATGTGCATACATGTGGTACCGATATTGGAATACTTGTTTTTTTTAAACGATTGTGGATGTTTTTTTTTTTTTCTTTTTCAGGACGAATAATGCGCAACTTCAACGAGCTATAGCAGCTCACTCGGAGAATTTGCGTGTGCTGGCGATGCCACTAAATGAGTTGAATCGTCGTATTTCTGGTCCCGTTGTGAAGCCATGTTCGTTTCGTTTATTTTATTGAATTAGGCGCATCTTTTTTTTTTTTTTTTTTTTTTTTTGTTTAATGATTGTAGATATTACTCTTGAATTGTTTAAATTCATGCTTATTTGCAAGTGCTTTCTTAAACAAAATACTTCTTTGAGTTGCGTTGAAAGTGATGGAAAGTATTGGAGTACAAATTTAACGTTTGCAGATTTGCTGAATGCTTTTGGTTGTATATTGGGGTGAAAAGTTCAATTCATATGCATTATCATTAATGGTATTTAAATATACGTTAAGTTACGTTAAATGCAATGTATTGTGAGTGATTGATTAACTCATGCGAGGAATGTGTGGTATTTTATCATGAGTGAAAGTTTGTATTGTGCCGTTGTTGATCCATTCGAATTTATGGGTGGATGAGAATAAAAGAGTGAAGGGGAGGGTATCCCCGTTAAACGTTTTCACTCTTATAAGTTAACTAGTTTTTAATGGTTAAAACTGGTGTGTATGTGAAGGTTATTTCAGCAGAAACAGCCGAAGGTGCACAATTGAAGAGAATGCTCGATAAAACAGAGGAAATGAGAGCGCAACGCCGTCAGCTGTTAGACACACTTAGCAGGGATGTTGAAAGCGATGATATCACCGCTAAATGCCTCGCCGAAAAAGATGTTGATAATAGGGTACGTTGTGATTTTTATTTTATTGATCGACGAATCTTCTTTCAATAGTTTCTAGGGTGTTTTGAATTCCAGTTTAGTACATATGGCGGTTATTTGCTTTGTGGAATGCTTCTTGATATATTTATTTGAATAGAAGTTACTGTTCTATGGCGAGGAGGATAAAGAAAGGAAAAGGTATAATTTTCTTTATCAAAATTTTTTGAACATATAATCGTGATACACGAAGTTTATCTGGTATGATTAGAACTGTTATCATCTTATCATTGATGACTGCATACATCACCATAAATGAATGGAAACTATCCGGTGCATTTAATTGTGGTGCAGAGATAATAAATATTTTGTCTGTTTTCTCAAAGTGCAGTTATCTTTTTCAGGATTTGTATAGCAAAGAGTTGAAGAAGCATGATGAGGTGGTTCGATTGATCGATATGAATCTGGCTGCGCAAACGAAGATTCTGGCGGCGTTGACGGAGGCGAATGCAAGTTTTGCTGATTGCAGACGTCAAGTTATGGAGTTAAATAAGAGGTATGATTGAAATAAGTGCTTCTCAATTTTTTCAACTTTTTTTCCAACCTAATGAACTTTCTATAAGCCTGAAGTCTTGACTAGTAATGCATCATGTTGGAAAGGTGACCTCAGTTTAGTATAACGGAGGAAGCTGAGGTGAAGTGGGAGAAAAACAGTATTAGTGTCTTAGAGGGGTCATCGTAGGGACTGTTAAAGGTGGAATAATAGGGACCGGAAGTACCTAGTGACATCCGGCCACATGGAAGTACAGGGGGGTACTGTCTCTTTCTAATAGCGAGACATGAAATTGGGTTATTAAGTATGGAATTAATACTACTACTAGGCAGTTTAAAAAGTTTCTTGTGTAATGAGACCTGAGGCTTTTTAGTATTGAAGGATATCTGAGGCAGACTCAGATTCCTTCAATATAGCGAAGTAGGCTCATATGGGGCCATCATTGCTTGGTATGTTTGAAAAATAGAAGCCTTTCACCAATGTGCAGTAAAATTGCGCCAATATGCCATATTTCTTAACCGATTTTTGAATTTTAGTCGTGCGGATCAGATTCTGGCATTGACAGCCGCCTACGATGTCTATACGGATGTTCTTCAGAAGGCGGATGAAGGCCTGAAATTCTATTCGACACTGTTCTCGCTTGTACGAACTTTAGATGAAGCGATGGAAGGAGTCGAGAATGCATGTTCGTTGAATTCTTCTCTCATTTCAGCTTCAATTATGGCGAAACCGAGTGGTTGGAATGGTCACTTTTTCACGCTGGCCTTGAATACTGTGGCTGGTGAGGATTGATCTTGTGATTACTGATTACGATAGTAGTAATTTGGGATCGTTGAAAAAGAGCGTCTTTAATGGTGGATATTTAGGGAGATGGTGACGACAATTTAGGTGAATGTATTTTTGAGTTATTTATAGATGAAGAGGAAAAGGCTGCAAAAGAAAAAGAAAAGCAACGATTAGAGGAACAAAGACGTGAGTTACGAATGGCACGAGAGGCAAGAGAGACCATGGAACAATTCCGTATCCAACAAATGGATTCTCCATCTTCGAGTTTACAGTCATCAGTGGAATGTCCACCGAATGCAGGTACCAGATTTTTTTCGTACTTCCGGTTACTTCTTATCTTTGTTCCTCTGCAGTTTATCGAAAAAAATTCAAAAAACCTGTTTTTTAAACGGAACATTTTTGATGGGTCATTTTTATAGGTGGACCGCCAGCAAACGGAGGTGCGCGACTAAAAGATTATTTATCGTACTATCGAAGTAAGATAGCCGGGCAACTGCCGCCGTCATCGCAACAACACGCTGTGGGGGTTATGCCCCCTTGTTCACTTGCATTCCCATCGTATACTCAAGGTGTGTTTGTTTTTAAACTGACAGGTAAAATTGATTAGCTCAGAATCAAAGTGGTCTCATGTTAACGCGATATTGCTTCACTCAGTTGAAATTTTCGTTTGTAGTGATTGTTTAGAAGCATTTACTGAATGTAATATATCGTTTTGTTGCGTTGAATATGTCATGCTTTGTTATTACGTTTCGTTTTTGTCCATAATAGTTGCATTGCTTTCGTCACTGACATATTTCAGAGGGAGTCCGTTTCGGTTCATCTTGAGTTTATGCCATCGTCGGCCAAACATTTTTAGCGTAGAGTTCCCCTTGAGGATATTTGGATGGTCGCAGTCACGTTTGCGTTCCAATTGCAACCACTGGATTTTTCTAGAAGATTTCATTTGAAGAGATAAGTGAAAAAGCAAACCGGATGAATCGACATGAAATTTGCTTCCACATTCTCGTTTATCCGACGAAGAAGTTCTTTAAATAATCAATGAAAAAGTGGCGTATGCGAAATATTGTCTTCGTTTTCCAACTAATCCAATTGCCTATGTTGAACTTTCACAAAAGATTCGTCTTTCTACGACTTGGGTGAGATAAATAGAAAGTCTTCAACTTTTCAGGCTTCTTTGTGTGTGAATGTGAATGGCTGTGCGGGAGGTCACGTTGTGATATGCGTTATACCCGCTAATACTCCCGAGATAGAGTTAAAAGTAACGGGCAGACAGAGAGACGCATGCATACATACGTGCGTAGGGACACGACATAGCGCAATAGTACTATATAGTGCACAATAAATTAGTGCATTTTTGGTGTGCACATTAATCTTTTATATAATGCATTAGTAAGCAATCAACAATTGGGCACAGTTGAAATGTGTTTGCTATGCGGTTGTTGCGAAGATGATTGGTGGACCGAGCATCACGGAAAGCCATCGGAATATGGTAGTCAGCGCACATAACAGCAAACGGGTTTGAAACACGCAGCCAAACAACCAGAGGAAAGGCGCAATATAATACGGCAGGGAAGAACAGATATCGCTGAGGTCGATGTATGCAAAATGAGTTGCAGCGCGGTCGTTCGTCGCAACAGTGTTCTTTGCGCTAAACGAGCAGGATGGATTTATTGCTGTCTAGGCCATTATAGAAGTTGAACTTTATTCCGCTGGATATTGGCTGGTAGCAGAGGCCTCTATATCCATAGCCATCCAATTTAAAAGCAGAGAATTAGCTGTACCTTTCACTAATTAGCTGTATTTTACAAAAATTTTTATGTTTCTGCTCGATAGAAAACAGGAAATAGAAAGATGGTTGTTGAAAACAACAGGAATTGACTGTACTGTATTTTTGTGCCATGGTTGTCTTACAGTTATAATAAGGCGCAGTGGTCATCGTCTTTCTATATTGGCTTGTCGTAGTTGTTTGCATACAGTTTCTTGAAGGTCAATTGCGAATGAAAAGTGGATATGCAAGTTTATAGGAATGAATAGTTTACCTGGACCTATGCTCCAACAGCAATCCGCCTATACAAATGCTGGTGGAGTTGTGCCTCATATCGCCGTATCAACTGTATCTGTCCCACAAGGTCACTTCCATGAATATTAACTTTTTTTCATCCATTTATCTACTAGCGTCAAGTTCCACCTTTATCGTTATATATTTGCGATATGGATCTAAATCACTGTCCACTGCCAGGTTCTTAGGGCACTAGGAACTGTGTCCAAGTTCCAGTACAAGTGACTGATGGATGTGCAGAATTATAAGAATGAATGGCTTGGGTCCTTGCTTAGGTGGATCGGGTTTCTGCCGCTTATGCTGAATGCAGTATTACAATCAAACGCTTGCTACGAACCATTGTAAAGGTGCATCGTTGTGAAATACCACGTATATAACGATAATTTTTATGAGGTTTGATGTTTATGATAGAAGAATGAAAAGTCGTCGGTCTATCTGTAGTCCTAATCTTACTTAACAGCCTTTCCCTTGTTTCGTTCTACGGGAATTGATGAAATACGGTCACCGCTCATAAATGGGTAAAATGCGACAATATTAGTTGATGGCCCATCATTCTCTTCACTTCCATCTTTAAGAGTGATAAAGGAAGGCATTCTTTCTTCGAATTTTACACTAAGAAATGGAGCTGGCACCCATCTCTCTTTACAGGGCGATAAGTCATCCTCCTTCTAAATTTTAGAACGAAATTATGGGCCTACTCTCTTCTTTCTTTCACTGCGTGAGGATTGTGGCAACGTCTATCAAAGTTTATCTCACTCTGTATTTTTTCGCAAGGACGGAAGTGTATCGTTTGAGACTAACGTTTGCTAGGAACTCCACCTTGTTTTCCTTCCACTAGTTTCCTTTTATAAATCGAAGCTTTTATAATAGTATTATTCGGTACGTCTAAGCGATGCACTGAATTGAATGCTTGTTGGCTGTCAGGAATTATGTCTGAGTATTCATTTCCAAGGAATTGTGGGCTTCTTATCCTTTTCTGATTTGAACAATTTCAGCTTATCCAACAAGGAGTGGTACTGCATTCGCTTCATCTTCGTCTATGGCACCGAACGTGGCTTTAATACAAGCACAACATTCTGGACTTGGTTTAGCAGGTGGAGTACCCCCTGCTGCTGATGCAACCATGAGGAATATAGTACCTCAGACTATGCAACCACAGCCCCTACAAGGTCCCTCTCAACAGCCTTTGCAGTTCCCAGTACCCATATCAGTGCAATCGCCGAATGTTTCGACTTTTGCACCACCTACACCGCCTGTCGCTTCGTTGGGCTTACAAAACCAGCACCCACCGGTTGTCCCAGCATCAGCCGGTGTTCAGTCTTTACCGCCGGCCAGTGGTAGCTGTTTTGCGCAGCCGGCTGTCTCTAATGCTCCTGCATTCCAGCATGTTGTAGATGCTTCCAACTTGGTGCATTCCTCTCAGAATCTGACCAGCCTGTCGTGTAGTTCGGTACAACATTCACAGAGCATGCCACAGATGCCACAGAATCCGGTGCAGTGCTTCCAGAATGCTCCTATTTACGCTAGTCAAACGACCATTCCTCAGCAACCACTACTAATGGGTCCACAACAAGGAAGCCAACAGCAGGTGGTTCACCAACAACAACAACCACCTGCAATGCGAATGCCTAATGATAATAATGTAAATTCGGTACCATCCGAACAGCTGTTCCCGTCGGCTACCGTACCGCAGCAATTACATTCAAACAACGCATGCAAAATGGCCACTTCCTTTGCTTCAGTAACAATGCAGAAACAACCCACCAGTACCTTTTTGGTGGGTCCAGGTATCCCACTACAACATCAGCAGCTTCCATTTGCGAATCCATCACAACCGTTGATGCCACATGCAACTTTTATGCCAGAGGCACCCGTAAATCCTAATCCATCCACCACGGGCACTCCGAACAATGTGCAGTTGGCGAATAGATCCAATATCGCTCCATGTGGATCAGTGTCAATTGGAGGCTCTGCCTCTGCGGTTAGACCGGCTCAACAGCAGACTTCATCAGATCAGGCGCCGACTTGCAGCCAGCTATCTGCTCCAAACGCCGCACCTATCGTTTCAACGGGCACTTTCATGGTAGGTTATTGTAACAAATTTTAGGGCACATTTGACAAATTTTATGCTCTGTTAAGCGAAGATGGCGATTAAAGATATAAGAGGTGAATTGAAAATGTTAACGCGATATGCGTATATATTTTATTACTTGATCACGATGGAGTCTCATTAGAGCACATTTCACGGCTATTTAGATCAAGTTACTGAAGATATAGCCAGTGTAGAGATATCAGACTGCATTAAGCAGGGAAAAAATGAGCAGTATTTTATGAGGGGTAGGAGGAAAAAGCAGCTAAAGATGAGTAGGTGAGAAAAAAACTCAAGGAAGAATAGAAGTGGGATGAATTTTGCATAAGTGAAATGCATCCTTTTGATGATATTTTCGAGATTATTCTTCGACATATTTCCTCAGTTTCCTTGCCCGCATTCCTCTTTAATTTTCCAATTATGCGGTATTTCGTTGAATTTGAAGCAGATCCCTGCAGTGACAAGGTGGAGGGTTGCAGATTATGCAGGTGATAGAGGTAGATAAACTCGAGCATGGGAAGCGTGATCGTTATGCGCATAGATGGCTTACATAGCGCAGTTAAATGACATATTGCATATTGGTACTGTCGAAATGGATCACTTTCAGCCACAGTCAGACCCGACTTCAGCATCCCAATTTCAATCACCGTTCGCGTCTTCTGCACTCACTAAATCTGAATCAAGTGTTCTCTCACCTTGGCATCAGAGCCTTCTAACGAATCCGGAGTCGCTCATTTATGGCAGTGGCAGATTGTTGAATCAGTCACCATCTCTGATGCAGTCTCACCTTAAGGTTACAGCTTACTTTTTTCGAATCGTTCATAGCAGTAATAAAAGTTGGTGTTTCATCTCGGAATTTTTTCAATGAAAGCATCTTTTTTTTTGACTTATGGCAGTGTCGATTTTTTAAGCATTCATTTGCGAGGAGAGGTGATGTTAGTTTTAATCAGTATTGGTAATGAGTGGAAATGAAGAAAAGACGCAGCAGGAACGAAAGGAGAGATGAAGAGGGCAGTGCGTTACTTGCGAATGAAGATAGAAAATGGGAAGGGCAGGTCGGCAAGCCACATTTGAGAAGGGATTTTCGTCCGACAGGAAAGATGTAAGTGCAAAGTAGCAGTAGTTCTCTGGAAATTTCTTAAAGTTTCACTCATATTTTGCAATAATTGAACGCAGATATCGAGTTTTATTGCTAGATGGTAACAGTGAAATTCTTAGGGCAGGCATTGCCATATAATTAAAAGCATTTCATTGGAATTTAACGATAAAATAATTCAAATTTTTGAGAATTTTTATCATTTATAATGGCATTTTAATAAGTCAATACTCAAATATAGTGAATAGCATTGTGTGACTTGATTTTTTTTTTAAAAGAATGTCGAATCATCGAACACGACGGCTATACCATCATCTGCGTCAGTGATCAAACAGGCACCTGCGGCGTCGCATACGCTAGCTTCCACAATGCAGAATGCGGCACCATATACGCCTACTCCACTTGAATTTGTTTCTTTTTCTATCATCTTTTTTTGTAGTTTGTAGTGATACAGCGATGATATGCACTACTATTTTGATTAGGAATGCTTGTTCCAGTTGTTAAATTTTAAATCTAGTTTCCTGTCTTTTTTCTTATTCAAATATTGATGAGTTAGCTATGGTTTATTTTAAAATTGAATTAAACATCAGCATGTTTTCATCTAAACAGCACTTGTTTTTACTAGTAAGTTGGTGTGGTGATAAGAGTATAGTTCAGCTGCTTTGATGTGGGTCTGTTATGAATGCAAATAGGTCTAAAACTTAATTCTTCAACATGATTTAGAATCGTTTCGTTTATTCTTTATTTCATAGATTTGAACTTTGAAATCATAAGCGATAAATGAGTAAGCGATCATCTAGTGTATAATGGAGTTTCTGAGTAAGCTGAATTTATCACTGAATGAAATTAGCAAGCATTTTTAGGAACTAAAGAGGACTTTTTAGGGGAGATAAGTTTGTTTTGCTTGAGACATTACAGGAGTTTCTATGTGGTTCGGTTAAAAATAGAGGTAATATTTGCAGGATTTAATGAGCTCACCTTTGAATGCAAATCTTCCCACTCCATTGATGCCTTCAAGTCAGCAAATGCAAACAGGGTCAATGAATTGTATCACAACGATGCCAGAAACGGCCAATACTTTGAGCAGCCGCAATTCGCAGCCTACTTCTAAGAATGAATTATTTGCGCAAAATATGCAACAATCTTGTGCGGTATCGGAATCAACTCTTTCACACTCTAAGAATGGAGGTTCTCTTTGCGTAATCTTTAGTTTCGATTTGTTGTTTTTGTTTCGTTCAGAGAAATTTAACCTCTTTTCGTTTGTTTATTCTCAAAAACGAACTCTTTTTGGGTCTGTGAGATTCCATTCGATGATGACAAACATTTTTTTTTTGTCTTTTGTTGGGATTCTGTTGTCAGTCGAAAGAGATTAAATTTCTCTGAGTGAAACAGGAAGATTGCTAAACTATTAAAAAAAAACTTTTTGGGAAGGAGGTTGCTCAACTAAAAAACTAAACTTTTTGCGAGTTTTACAGGTAAAGGAGACGAGGTAGTTTCGAGCGTTTTATTCGATGCCTTAAGCATCCTTATTTCGTACTTTATAATGATTCCTCATACTCTTTATTTATTAGCTGAACTTAGTAAGTTTTGATATGTGATGATTTTTTGGAGGTAGAGAAGTCAATTTTATTTTTGTTGGTGATCCGAAGCCATTGGACTCATTTTCGTTTAGTAATCCTCTAATATGCTATACTAGTGAATTCGGCTAAAGTGCGTTGGATATCTTTGAGCCCACCTCGGGCCCTGTTTGCTTGAAATTTATGACGGTGCATCAGCGATGGAATTTAGATGTTGTTCAAATGCAAGCGACGCAGTCTTCAATAGCGGATAATGTGGCGGCTTGTGGAGAGAGTACAACGACGGAGCAATCGTCGGCATGCGTTGCTGCAGCTGCAGCAACAGTAGCGGTACAGCCTGTACCTCGACCAGCCGCAGCAGTTGCACCAATTATGCAGTCGAGCAGCAGCACATCGCTTGCACCTGACGTCGTTCTTGGAATGACCAGTGTCACTTCAATGACCTATACATGTACCACCCCGGCTGCCCATAAAGTGCGTTTTCTTGCTTGTATTTGAATTCATTCTTTTCTGAGTGTTTGGGATCTGACAATGGATTGATGATGCCTTTACCAAAGCAAAAAGCATCGTTTTTTGTTGTGTTGTTTTTCGTTAATGAGAGTTTCTTGGCTTGCTGGTGAGTCGATATCTGTATTTTCTGTACATTTTCTTTCCTGAATCTGCCTGGGAGATCTTCGAAAGTTTCTGTGAGCTCTCTATGACCTCTGGAGGTTGGTGGTTTTCTTACCCAGAATTTTCATGGAAGTGGTGATCGACTAATAAGAAATGAGTGCCGTTAGGGACCTAAGTTGAAGTGGAAATAGGTTGATGGCCAAATCCATTGAGTTAACGGGAATGATTTCTGCTAGCTGTTATATAAAATACTTTTGAGGAATTTTTATGGGATGGAAGTTGCACAGGTGTGTTAAGCGTGTTGTTCTTTTCGTGGCGGAGCATGTGAAATTAAAAAGTTGAGGTTTTAAGGTGGTGTAACCAATTTCATCCGGTGATGAGAATTGCAAATATTTGTTGCGTAAATGCTTTCCGACATTTCTTTCTTGGTTGGATACGCAGTTAGGAGCGAATTTAGTTTTAACTCCGCAGTATTTGGATATATCAGATTAAAGTGGCGATCCAATATTTCATTTTATATTCGTTTAAGTTTCCTTTCTCTAATTGGCGTTATATGAACGATTCCTGAGTACGAAGAAATATAAGCTGTATAAGCATTAATATTAACACTGTCAAGCACAAATGCAACGGCAAATACTAACAGTCGTTTGCATAGGTTGTTCGTTAGTTGGATGAACTAGTAGTATATTCACAGGTGTGGATAGATTGTCTCATGTGTGGTGTGATGGTGTAATACGGTATTCGAAAACGCTGAACCAAAGTAACTCTTTTGCAACGGTCACATTCAAGCGGTGCTTATGCGTTAGTTTCTTAATAAATGAAGATGGTTTAAGCATTCGTTTCCATAGCTGCGATTTTTTTAGCACACAAATATGGCTTATATTAAGCGGACTTTACTATGAGGGACGGTTTTTATGCGGTTCGTTGGCGTTTTAAGTCCTATGTTACAATTACAGCCATCACAAGCGGCAGCGAGTCCATCTGGAGAGATGTCTTCGTCGAATCAAACCAACGAAGGGAATCGTAGCCTATTCAGTGACATCCTTAATCCGCAAACATTCACCATTGGTTGGTCAATTTTTGTTATATGTAACTGCAGGCAGGTGGGTTGATGTCTCTGTGTACAAGTGTGCTAGAGGGGTTGGCAAGTTGTAACTTCAGCAGTTCCTGTCAGCAAAGTGGTGAATTTCCGAAATGCGCAGCAACGAATTTGCAACAAATAAAATACACTGGATATTCCATCCATCTTTTAGCTGATTCGACTTTTATGGAAAATTCAGTTTTTCTGGATCAGTGTAGAATGAGGATCGAAATGGTTTTATAAATTTTATATGTTCTTGAATAAGTTTAAATGATTGTAACTCATAATTGTAACTCATTTCAAGTGTTAATAGGTGGATGTGAATGCTGAACAACTGCAGTTTTGCAGAAATGCGTTGAAGTAAATTTTTTGCAGAGTTCAATAATTTTTTCAAATTGTAACTGTTATCATTAAAGAGCAAACTGATAAGACCCGGCTAATTGGTCCACTGATAGGCTATATTTGATAGTTGCTAAAGCAAGGTGAGAATTAGAAGGTAGGGTATAAGATGTCGAGGCGAAACTGTAGGATGAGGTGGCATAAATTTGGTAATACAGGTATAAAATCATTTCGGCACTAAACCGCATGATCTTGGGTGGTCCTCGTTAGAACGTTTCCCACTGTCATTAAGACTTGATTACTGCAGATTTTTTAGGCTCGTAGAAAGTTTGTTTGAATGAGCAAAGAAAAGGAAGTTAGAGGCAGGACAGGTTAAATTGGTTGAACGCTTAGAGGGATTTGAGGGTTAAAAAAAGGAGAATTTCAAGAAACGAAATGTCATTTTACTGATTATAAAAATATAAGACATCCTACATACTTTACTGAATTTATCTACTGATGTTATCGGAATAATATTTTCCCATCCGAAACACTTTTGATTTTCGCTCGTTTGTGGAATGCTGTTGATATTGTTTTTTCACGATGACTGACCATTTATTTTTATAAGTCTGTCCTTCTACCGCTTGTTGTTTCATAAAAATCTTTATTGATTGGCCATGGGGTCAAAGTTCAGACATGGTTGTCAGGTAAGTTGAGGGCGTTATACAAAAATAGCTGAGAGGTGAGTTGTTGGCGATTATCTGGCCTTGAGTCGATTTACGCAAGATTGGAATGTTTCGGTGTTTAATTCCGTGGCGAACACATGGATCAGGTTTAGCTTTTCTGTTTGTTTGAGTGTGTCAAGTTGTGCTGACGTATGATCCTTTATAAGTGAAGATGAAGGAGACCTTTTACAGGTGAAGGTGATACAACACGACTTGAGAAGCGGCAGCTACGCGAACAATTCAAGGCTCAAGGCACCGCTGCGCAGTTGCCGCCGTTGAATCCGGCCGATCCTCTGAATTGTTTGGATGCTCATTACTGGATTAAGAAATAAGCGTTTCCATTCGCATTTGATGACAGAAATATTGCATAGAAATGCATTTGTTCTTTTGTGGTTATTGTAGAAGGTGGGAGTTTTGATGCAAATAGGAGAGAGTGACTTTCTGAAGAAATGGAAATATTCCATTCTTATAAATATTCTTGTTGGTAATCAGAGTTTTTTATGTAAGTATTTATATCGATAATGCATGAATATTCTTAATGCGAATATTTGGATGATTCTTTTACAAATAGATGCAAACCTGAACGCCTGTTTCGATGGCATCTTGCGCATGGAGCATCAGCTAATAAAATCCGACATTAATAATGGAAAAAAAAAATTCATTCATGCATGTTCACTTGAGTGGATCATGAGAATATTCTCTTTTTTTCCACTCAGATTCCCATGTTTGAGTTCTGTGGAAAAAGACGAATCTTTTATGCGCATTGCGGAATTTGTTGATAAATTTTACATCTATCGTATTATGAGCTACTATTATATATATATATATTTGAACGTTTTATTTGAACATAGCGCACCCTATATTACCGGTCAAGCCGCTGTTCATGTGTCAGTATATTTTGAGAATTTATGAATAAGTTTCGTGTTGCGCATAAAAGATCGATGCGATTCGTAATAGACCACCAATGACGAGATCATTGCACTTCACATCGCTGCTCTATGTTTTTTCTTTCTGCCATTAGTTTGAGGTATTTGCCAATATTTTTTGCTATTATAGTTGTAATATTTTACTGAGAAAGTTCAATTGTTCATCGAATTTTATTGGTATAAAAGATGCAAATTGCAAGATCCACTCTCAGTCAGATGTTGATATTTCTCTTGGGAATTCTTTCTGGAACTGCTCATATTTGCGGCGTCATCATCCATAATTTTTCATATTGAGCGGGGTATGCAATTCACGGTATGCTTTATTCTTTATTCTTGGGAAATACTCTATATTTTGCTTTTCATAAGCTGTAAAAAAGCTAAATAAGATGTTTTTTTCCACTGAGTTAGACAACTTTGCCAGATATTTAGTATGTCGATTCTGAATTGTAACTCTTTTTTTGAGCCAAGGCATATGCGCTATTAGAAGATTAAGGCCATATTCTTTCATTGGGTGTCGTGTTTTGTCTTAGGTGCGATA
>JAAVTS010000648.1:60258-81098 GCA_022845575.1 Baylisascaris ailuri
GGCTATATTTGATAGTTGCTAAAGCAAGGTGAGAATTAGAAGGTAGGGTATAAGATGTCGAGGCGAAACTGTAGGATGAGGTGGCATAAATTTGGTAATACAGGTATAAAATCATTTCGGCACTAAACCGCATGATCTTGGGTGGTCCTCGTTAGAACGTTTCCCACTGTCATTAAGACTTGATTACTGCAGATTTTTTAGGCTCGTAGAAAGTTTGTTTGAATGAGCAAAGAAAAGGAAGTTAGAGGCAGGACAGGTTAAATTGGTTGAACGCTTAGAGGGATTTGAGGGTTAAAAAAAGGAGAATTTCAAGAAACGAAATGTCATTTTACTGATTATAAAAATATAAGACATCCTACATACTTTACTGAATTTATCTACTGATGTTATCGGAATAATATTTTCCCATCCGAAACACTTTTGATTTTCGCTCGTTTGTGGAATGCTGTTGATATTGTTTTTTCACGATGACTGACCATTTATTTTTATAAGTCTGTCCTTCTACCGCTTGTTGTTTCATAAAAATCTTTATTGATTGGCCATGGGGTCAAAGTTCAGACATGGTTGTCAGGTAAGTTGAGGGCGTTATACAAAAATAGCTGAGAGGTGAGTTGTTGGCGATTATCTGGCCTTGAGTCGATTTACGCAAGATTGGAATGTTTCGGTGTTTAATTCCGTGGCGAACACATGGATCAGGTTTAGCTTTTCTGTTTGTTTGAGTGTGTCAAGTTGTGCTGACGTATGATCCTTTATAAGTGAAGATGAAGGAGACCTTTTACAGGTGAAGGTGATACAACACGACTTGAGAAGCGGCAGCTACGCGAACAATTCAAGGCTCAAGGCACCGCTGCGCAGTTGCCGCCGTTGAATCCGGCCGATCCTCTGAATTGTTTGGATGCTCATTACTGGATTAAGAAATAAGCGTTTCCATTCGCATTTGATGACAGAAATATTGCATAGAAATGCATTTGTTCTTTTGTGGTTATTGTAGAAGGTGGGAGTTTTGATGCAAATAGGAGAGAGTGACTTTCTGAAGAAATGGAAATATTCCATTCTTATAAATATTCTTGTTGGTAATCAGAGTTTTTTATGTAAGTATTTATATCGATAATGCATGAATATTCTTAATGCGAATATTTGGATGATTCTTTTACAAATAGATGCAAACCTGAACGCCTGTTTCGATGGCATCTTGCGCATGGAGCATCAGCTAATAAAATCCGACATTAATAATGGAAAAAAAAAATTCATTCATGCATGTTCACTTGAGTGGATCATGAGAATATTCTCTTTTTTTCCACTCAGATTCCCATGTTTGAGTTCTGTGGAAAAAGACGAATCTTTTATGCGCATTGCGGAATTTGTTGATAAATTTTACATCTATCGTATTATGAGCTACTATTATATATATATATATTTGAACGTTTTATTTGAACATAGCGCACCCTATATTACCGGTCAAGCCGCTGTTCATGTGTCAGTATATTTTGAGAATTTATGAATAAGTTTCGTGTTGCGCATAAAAGATCGATGCGATTCGTAATAGACCACCAATGACGAGATCATTGCACTTCACATCGCTGCTCTATGTTTTTTCTTTCTGCCATTAGTTTGAGGTATTTGCCAATATTTTTTGCTATTATAGTTGTAATATTTTACTGAGAAAGTTCAATTGTTCATCGAATTTTATTGGTATAAAAGATGCAAATTGCAAGATCCACTCTCAGTCAGATGTTGATATTTCTCTTGGGAATTCTTTCTGGAACTGCTCATATTTGCGGCGTCATCATCCATAATTTTTCATATTGAGCGGGTATGCAATTCACGGTATGCTTTATTCTTTATTCTTGGGAAATACTCTATATTTTGCTTTTCATAAGCTGTAAAAAAGCTAAATAAGATGTTTTTTTCCACTGAGTTAGACAACTTTGCCAGATATTTAGTATGTCGATTCTGAATTGTAACTCTTTTTTTGAGCCAAGGCATATGCGCTATTAGAAGATTAAGGCCATATTCTTTCATTGGGTGTCGTGTTTTGTCTTAGGTGCGATATGGACTCTGCCGTCTAGGATGAGGGTATCCCTCAGGGAGTAATTACTATAAAATGTTGAGGGTTAATGGCCAAGCCCTATCTATTGATGTGTAAGAAAACATTGCGTTCTTGAGGGAACTCCTTCAGGCGAGGTTTCTGAAAATGTCTTCTCTAGTGGTATTGAGGCGTTTTTTTTTTTTTTTTTTTGTTCTCGAAAAGACGCTCATTCGCCATAGCTCATATGTATGTGACCTGTTGGCAATAGGTGGTAGACAGCTATCTTCTTTGAAGTATTCTCAAACTTTTTGAATGGCAGATTCTGGCGACTATCGTATTTATTTCTGCTATTATGATTGTTTTGGTAGCATTCGTATTTTTCCGGTTTTAAACATCTTGCGATTCATGATGGTTGCATCTATGTGGGCCGGTATGAGCTCGGTGTTGGTTTCGATTATTTCTTTTAATTTATTTTCGATATTTTTCATTCCAATCTTGAGAAATAAACTCATCTTGCATGTCTTTTTTCTGCCGCCTACTCTTATCTTTATTCCACTTTCTTTATGCATTTAAATCAATTAAACTAGAGAATTGAACGAATGTATATCAAAAGAGGGGTGCTGTTATATGGTTTCGAATAGCCAAAATTAGAAATTACTCAGTGTACTTGATTAAACGAGCAAAAATTTGAGAGCATAACTTTTTCCGGTCTCTAGCGGAGTGAAGTTCGAAATTGTCATAGCTGTCAAATGACTCATTTGCATATTTAATTAACGTGAAATAATTTGGTTATCCGGTGTTTATGAAGTATTGAAATATATTTTATAACCGAAAAAAATTTCGAATTTACCATATAGGTAAATGTCTAGATGAATCTGGTGATGCAGGATCATCTATCGATAGCTAGCTCTATCTTCCGAATAGCTTCCTTTCAGTTGAGTGCTACTGAATTTTTAAATTACTTCGGAATGCTATTTAGCAACAACATCTTTTGAGAACAGTTGTGTATAAAAATATTAGAAAGGTGCTAGTCGACTTTTCTATCGATGACTTTTCTTTCATTCGTTCATTTAGTGACATTTCCAGGCAACATCTGTTCTCGATCTTTCGACTTTATCCAATAAGGTAAATAAAACGGCCGAAAATTTGGAATTTCAAGCTTTAGTCGATAAAATTTGATAGGCACTCATCTATTTACAGGCTGGTCTAGCGGAAATTACTTGGAATCTTTGCGTTATTTCAGTGTGTTGAATTTCGTTGTAGAGATTGAGTAAAATTTGATGGTAAAATACTGCAACTCAAATAAAGGTGCAGACTTTTACCTAACTGGAGAAGTTACTTCAGTTGCTTCGACAGAGAATGAGGGTGGAAAATAAAAAGAAACTAGCGCAGATGGGATTCGAATATATTCGTGGATATTGGTGACTCTGAGTTTTCAGGTATCTTGGCTGTCGGTCTACACCACGCCCTTCCTCTAAAACAAGTTGTAAGCTTCAATGAGCTTGGCTGAGATTCATCAATAGCTTAAGTCTCAGCATGAAAAAAGTCTCATAGAAATGGCGAGTTCAAGTTGGGGGATATGCGGCATCTCATACTTCTATCGATAGATTGTATGCAAATTATTCAGGAGTATGCTCTATTTAATTCGATGTAAATGTTGGCAATAAATCAAAGGTGGCCAATATTAGTGGAAGTGAGCGTTGTCGTCACAAGCAAAAAGAAATAAGGCAAATAGTTGCGTAGATTGTGTGAACAACGAACGAAATACGAAGGTGTTGTAGTAGAGAAATTGGTGAATTTAATTTAGCAATCCTTATGACGTCTAAGAAGTTCATTTATTCCTCTTATTTGTTGGCTTATGTTGCGTACTTGTTGTGCCCACGCATATCCTTATTTGCTTGCGATTGTGTCGTTATGCTTTTAGAATTTTGTCAAGAAAATATTCCATTGCATAAGTTCAGTTTATCCGCTAGGATTTCGCGTTTGCATTCATATGGTGCGAAAGAGTAATAGACCACCAATGAGTTCACTTGCTGCAGGTTGTAAATACAACTTGAAACTTGAGTTATTAGGCTTGGATTATCTTATTTATTCATTGCCCGAATTGTGTGTTTATATTGTGATCTCGGATATATTTGCATGGAGGATTGTGATATTGATACTATATGAAGAGATATTCTCTTCAACATGATTCTCTCTATCAAATTAATAAAACATATTAAATAAAATAATAATTTCAAAATCGAGTTGAAAATATTATATTGTTTTTGAGAAAAAATTTCCTTAAGTATGACGCATACTAATGAATTTGGTGCAATTTCTTAATTAAAAATTCGCTTTCAACTGTTTATTTCATATGTTATGCTGCTTGATCGAACTAAAAGTTAATCTTCTTACTTAATAGCTGATTCTCTCCCCTTCCTCCCCCCCCCCCCCTCCCCTCCACGCTCCTCGTGTCCTCCGTTAAAGTCCTGCGACTGGCTTACCCGTTGTTACACTTTTGGACTCAGATTAGATCGTGAGATTATGATATTTACTAATCTAGGTACACCGCCTTTTATTTAGACCAACGATGTTTAGAATCCACACAGCATTAGCGTTAAGCCATTGTGCTATCCTCGTCATGAAGAGGCATTGCTCTATGTTGCGTAACTTCGAACAAGTTGATTGCTGAATGACTGAAAACGTCTTTGACAATATTGGGATAAATCTCGTACTTTTTTTTTCATTTTTTTAAAAGAAATATAGAACAAAGATGAAATAAAACTCCTTTTTTTCTCATTTCTTAACTAAATTTGCGTTCAATTAGAATCGAATTCAACGAGTAACTATATTTTTGAGAAAAGATATAATGGTTGCTAGTTGTATTTTTTTATAGGCTAACTATTAGAAAATTTTCTTCATAAAGTATATGCTATCCTATCATCGAATATTGCATGTGTAGTGTGGCTATCGAAATCGAAATCAAGAAAGTGTTGTTTGAAAATATTCAGAGATATTTTATAAAAGAAATATACTTTGGAAAATCTTCATGAAGTTTTATCAATCTGATTTTATCACCACCTATTTGTAAATTTTCTTCTTTGAGTTTATTTGAGTTTAAACGTGCTAAGTTGGATTTGATTCTCTTCACTCAAATCCACGATTCCTTCCTCATATAAATGTTCCTTCGATGGAGATTTCTGTTTGTTTTTATTGGTCGTGAATTTAACATACATCGCAAATTTTAGGATTTATTTCCCTATGAAAATGTTCCAAATGGAAATTACTAATTTTCTTCAAATGTTGTTTATGATATTTTCATTTTCTACTCACAAATGATTTTCATATGTAAAAATATTCCTTTATTTGTGTTGTCTATTTTAATATCTCTTTGTTTTCTTTATTTGTTTGCTAATTAAAAATTTTTTTCCAATATTTTGATTTTTATGCTCTTATGCAAATTTACTGTATAAGAGCATACTGCAGCAACGTTATATCCAATCCGCATTCAATACTTGCAATCACAATACCACACAAAAATGTTCTCGTTACGTAAAATAATATTCTGAAGATGAACGTTTTCGGCTTGAAAATTTAACATTAGAAAAACCAATCTGAGGCTTTGAAAGATGTTTCCTAATCGCTGTTATATTGAAAGGAAAATTCGTTCGTTAGAGTTGCTTTCATAGGATTTTTTTTTAGAGAAATGAATTCATGTGTCGATCGCCCATATTGAATAATCCCATTTGCTTTTCGAACTCGTAACGATGAAATCTATTCATCGTGATTGGTTATGCTTTCAGCAAAAAATTTCAATTTCCTTTCTTTTCATATTGCTTGTATAAGTGAATAGTTTTTTCCTCTGTTGTCTTTAAAAACGTGTTATATTTGCTCTCGACTAAATATTTTCAACGTAACGATAGTTCATTTAAATATATTCGAAGTTGTTAGTATGTATCTAAGTTCTAGCATTATATAGGAGTCGATGAATCTGTAAATGACTAAATATTGATGCTAATAAAGGATACAGGAAGTGCTATTTATAACAAGAGGGCATTTTATCGAATTGGTCCAAATGTACAAAAGATAAAAAATTTAACGGCTATGAGGAAAGATGGGCAAAACGAGATCGCTAAACAATAAAAAGAACAACTGTCTTATTATAGCGATCTTATCATAATATCGCATAAAATGTCTATAAAATTTTTTTCTTCAAAAAAAAAACAAAATAAAATAAAATTTCCGTATGGTGTCATTTTAAAGTCACCCGTTTTGCTATTTTTATGTTACACTTTTGGGCGATAACTCTTCGTGTTAGTTGAAGCAATATATAACATTAACCTCGTTTTGCAAAAACAAAACAAAAGAATCTCTAATATAAAAGTTAACTAGCACTAATTACATGAACCTATGCGTATTACACGCTTCTGTGTATTCCATGGAACAGGAAAAAACCGGAACAAAATGTGTCCATCAGGGACAGAGATGTGACATTCGCTTGCGGTTGTAGATCTTTTCATATGTCCACGTAGAAATTGTTGTTATTAATTTTGTTTCAACGTTTATGCGAGCTTATAACTTCACCTAATCGGAAGTGGTGATATTAAGAGGTACTTATTCGTACTTTATCGATTAAAGTGAAGTAAAATAAAAGAAATTTCATATTTAAATCATTTAACACTCAAATTTTCATTCCAAATTTATTTAAGTAAATTTCATTTATTGTTTATGCATTTTTATTTTCATGATGGCATCTCTACGTTCAAAAATTTTTTGCTAATAGTATTTACTTGTGATACTCGATTATCATAGTAGAGTTTACAATTGAAAAATTTTCGAACGATAATAGCAGATCGTTGGATGGATAGCTCACTGCCTTAAGATCGCCGCCATTGAGTGTAGTCGAAGTCGATCATTCATAGAAGGGCCATGAATTTATTTCCTCTCAGTCATGCATATCTTTCAGAGGGGAATGGGAAATGTGGTAGGCATTTATGATTGTATTTTCTCCATCTTCCTCCTTTTTTCATCTCCTGTTCCTAGAAAAATGGAACATTCACGAGTTGCCGTTTGAAATCGAGCCGTCAGTGAATTTTAGTTGCTCTAAAAAGTTGCAAAGCCTTCAAGTTAAGAATGTTGAAATTGAGTTTTAAAAGGTTTTATATGGTGCGTCATGGATTAAGCGAATATTTAACTGACAAAGAAATTCGTTAAGAGCATGAAAGATCGATAGATGAGGATAGAGCTAGTCTTAAGCCTAATAAACTCGAACGGTCTAAAATGAGGCGGTCGACTTACCCATTGGGACTTCTAGTAACATCTGCTATCTCTTTGGAATTTGTTAGTTTCCAATATGAAATATTGCATCAACTCGGTAATCCGTTCTTGTATAAACGAAGCGGAGTAGAATTACAAACAGCGACAAGTGCGCGAACTATTAAGTTTAGAAAAAACGGATTTTGTATTTTGATATGAATGGGATTTCCGGAATATTCGTGAAGGGTATTATGTTGATCCACTTGAATTTCAGGCAACGGGAATGGTTTTTAGTGTCTTTTAAAGCAAGGAGATGGTTTTTATAACGTCTTGGCTTAAGTCGAAAAGTACATACAGCCCAGAAGAAAAAAGAGCAGAGGCGTAAAAGCGGATGAGGAGACATGTTCCATTAACAATTGCCGCTGATCGCATGCTATGAGTGCGTTTTTCTTTAATGGCTTTGCTATAACGTTTGTAACAGTATGAAATTTGCGTTGATATGTTTCATTGTAGTGATGTTTGAATGTAATTACCTTGCAGGTAATGTTTTAATTCCGACTTAGGCGTTTATTCGTAGTGTTAGGTTCATGTTTATTTGGAATACCTCAATAGTCAAGATGAAATCGAGGAGTTTTTAGGATTACTGAGATCACTATGGATTCACACCAATCCTGAATTCAATATGAGGCGTTTAGGATTGCCTCAAGATGTAGAGGTGCGAAAAATATTGCTACTTTTGAACGCTGAAAGAATAAATCGGCTGACTTCGTCATCAGATCAAAAATTTAAGAGTTAAAAAGAACGTTTTTTTTTTTTTCGTATTTCCGCAGTGAAACAATCAAAGAAAATTGTTGAACATGAATTTTTNTCGTATTTCCACAGTGAAACAATCGAAGAAAATTGTTGAACATGAATTTTTCGATTGCAAAATTCTGTTACTAACTCATTTTGCAGTTATACGATAAAGTGATAAAAAGGAGGGCAGTAACAGAGCATTGATGCAACTAAGGAGGGTTGTCTTATTGACAGAAGGAAGATTAATTGAGCCGAGAAGAGGACGGATGTCCGCATCATTAACAGAGAAGGTGGAGGTGGGAGAGCGTTAGCGAGAGCAAGATATCAGTCTAAATTAGAAATATTCTTTCTATTAAAAAGAACCACTTAACGTTACGTAAAACTGTCATATTTTCTTGTTATTTGAGAAAATGACCAATTCTCTATTGAGAAATTGGCTTGATTTACTTGGACTATTGATTCGACCTTATAACATCCCAGAAAATATTTTGTCGTAATTTTTTACAATTCTTTGGAATTTCTATGAAAGATATTCTTAGTATTTGGAGAGAGGTAGCAATAAAAAGCACACTGTGAGCATCAAGCACGCAAATTTTTTTACAGCTGGCCACTAATACATATCACTCGTGCTACTGCTTCACCTTTCAACTACCTCTCCTCAACCTTTCAGAACAACGATTACAGTTTAGCGATGATTTCTAGCACGTCTAGTGCGAACGTTGAATGCTATTTATTTATATCGCATGAATGGATCTAAGTGTTTCCCAGATTTTTCGCGCAATTTGTGCTTTATTGTTCATGTGGACAAGAAAATCAAAATCTTGATGTTTTCAAGTTTTGAAATAAAATTTCTTCAGTAGTTTCTGAATTTGCAACGTTATTTCTTGGGCAAGATTAGTGCCATTAAAATTCGATAAAATTACATTAAAAATATTTTAATTGTAAGATTGCGTTTATTCCACTCTGTTTAACTCGATGAGTCAATTATTAGTTTATTCGACGTTAATTTAAAATCGAAGTTCAAAGATCACTATTATAGAGAAAAGTGTCAACATTCGTTATGGATAGAGGGCGAAATCGAATCGAAAGTTTGATTGGTGATCCTCGACGACGACTATGAGTTTGCGATCTGCGCTTGCTAAATGACTCTTCGACTCGTTTTTCTTCTTTTTATGTCGATTAGTTACTTCACTTCGGCAGATATAGAAGTGAGTGAAATCCGAATTCCATAATTCCTTAGGGCCAATGATACAGGTCCTATATCGGAGAGGAATAATTTGGACTTGAGGTTACTTTAAGTGGGAAAAATCTGCATAAGAAATGAGTATAATGTGTAATTTTTAGCACCGTTCGTAACATGCTCCATTTTTTGATTTTTCGCAGCGATAATCCGCCTGAATTATTTTGCATTTCATTGTCGATCTTGAGAGAAAGGAGTGGAAGTGTAAATATTTTATTTTACATTTCGATAATTGTAGAATTGAGATGAAGTTTTTTTTCAGAGTATTAGTAAACAGCAACAAGGTGGTATGAAATCGTTATACGCATATCTTTTCGAAGATTATCAAAAAGAATTACGTCCAGTGATCAATGACTCAACAACAACGACTGTCACGGTGAAATTCTGGCTCAAGCAGGTTTATTTGAAGAGTATTTATGATTGCTTATTTTAAAAACTGTTTTCGATACTTTTTGGAAAAAAATTGCCTCTAACATATGCTGTGAAAAAAAAAAACAAAACATATGCTGTGAAAAAAACAAAACATATGCTGTGAAAATGTCTATGAAATCAGTGCCAGAGGAATGCATGCGTAGGGTAAATGCAATTGAACGACGATGTGTCTAATTCACAAACCACAAACCTCTCTTACCCGAGCAGGAATTTTTGGGAGACGGACTAGCATGAGGACGAAATAATGAGGATGGAGGAGGTGGGGGGGGGGGGGGGTGGGGGNGGGGGGTGGTTGGGGGAAGAGGAAATCGAAGCATGACAACAGGCAAAGGGATTGCAGCAAAATTCTCGACCTTGCAACTTTCTTTCACACTTTTATAAAATTCTTTCTAGCAAATTAAAAAATAGTTTCTGATTGCTTCACTTCATCTAAGTAGTCATTACTAGAGATATAGATAAATTTCTATGAAACACTCATACAATACTATTTGAAAAATACGATATTGTGTTTAGAGAACGGAATGAGAGTAGTATTTTATTTGAATGTAGGTGAGCTTTTCGAAGGGTATAGCTGAAGATGATGACAAATATTACGGAAATTTGCAATACTTTATATTTTATGAACGCTTGATAATCTCGCTATAAATTAGCTATATTCTATCTAATAAATCAAGCATCACTGTAAATTGTTTATTAAATCGATAGAAAAATAAATAAAATTAAAATAAATCAAGCACCATCATGAAAAATTTGGCGATGCGTAGGCAACTTTCTATTTTAGAAATTCTGACATTAAAAAAAAAAATAATAGTAATAATGGACTAAGTTGATGGATGAAGAATTAAAAGTGCATCGAATTNGACTAAGTTGATGAATGAAGAATTAAAAGTGCATCGAATTTTTATCTATAGTGGGTTGATGAAATATGTGGAATAAAAGATTTATTGTTTTGATAAGGTGGAAGATAGAAAACGAATGCGATTGTATGCGATAGAATAAGTTGAGAATGCATGAATTTGTTGGTCAAAAATGATTCCCACTTCGGATGCATTGCATTTGCATCTAAGATTCGAAATAAGGCTATAGGTTGGATTTGTTTTCAGGTGTTAAAGGTGGATGAAAGGGATCAAATCGTAAACGTCTACTGCTGGCTTGAACTTGTAAGTATATCAATTGAGCATAGCAAACCAAAATCAATAGGTGTGATATCAAACGTGTATATCATGAGATAGAAACAACGCAATGCATGCATAAAGAAAGTGGAATTCAGCCACTTGACAATGGAAAACGAAAAAATCTTATAATATCGTAACACATTCCGCATTGTCATTTTGGTTTGCTATTACCTCATAATTCAATAAAATACAAATATTTACAACACATAGTCGTTATTAACCGTTCCGGTAAATTTCGCATCATTAAGGTTCCGATTATAGCTAATTCTTCGAATAGAAAGATATATAAGTTGAAATTTGAAAGTGATATTAAAATTTTCAGCATTTCAGTAAATTAATTTATTTGCTTATTTCATAAATGTAGTATAGACGAGCTCAAACATCTAAAAAATTTATGGTTAATATGACTATTTGAAATGGAACTTTCATCGTCGTGGAGGAATTGATGCGTTTTTCCTCAATAAATCAACATAAATACTCTTTATAGGATGATCTCTCAAAGGTGATTAAGAATTAAAGTTGTTTGTGGAAATGGAACATTGCAGTTTCTTGTATTAAACATCGCAAAAATTCTTCATATAAAATGAGAGTGAGATTCTCTCGGCGACCTTAATTGTTGAATGAAAACGTGCGAAATCTGATTGTCCTTCCTTGGTTTTTTCTCCTTGCTTTAATCACCATACCCTAAAATTGAGTTGACGCTTCCGCTTACTACTTCTAAGTGGATTGCGTGAGTGATCGGAGGCTCATCTATATACGTAATATATTTATTGATCATTCCGTTCTTTTTGATTGGTATAATGATGAAAATCTTCCTAATTGCTATAATGTAAATAAAACTTATTGCTATTATTATAATTTATAATAATATCGATGACGGCACTTGATATATTATATATGCTTCTTGCGCTAAATACCTTCACATTTATCTTCATTGCTATTGGTCGAATTGCTCAATGAAATGATTTTGTGAGATATAAATAAAGAATGAAGGTGTTATATTTTAGTATTGGGTCGATGAGTTGCTCAAATGGGACCCGTTGAAGTTCGGTGGTCTACGGCGGATTCATGTACCGTCAAGTAAAATCTGGAAGCCCGATATACTCGTCTATAATAAGTACTTCTTACATAATATTTCATATACACTATTATATTAACTTTTGCTATGACCAACTACAATATAGGCTTTTGGTGGAGTTCAAAATTCCTGTATATTTTCAGTGTAATTCGATGAAGTAATTCAACATCATTTCGAATATTTTCTGCACGATATTTGCTTTGCGAGCGATGCCACATAATCGTTCATCTGTTTTTGAGTTTTTTCTTTCTTTTTTTGAATCGGAAGTGATTTGCTTCTAGAGATCGATCAAGAACAACGCTGATTCTGGATGCGAAAGTATTGAAGATCTATCTATTAATGAATTTTTGATGATATAGATGTATAGCAGTTTTATTTACATAAGGTTCCATTTAGTGTATAGAAATTTGCTCTTCTACATTTGCTTTAGTGGAGTGGATTTTGATGAGTATAAAGCAAATTTTTCATCATTTTTGATTTTAGATTTTTATTTCCGATTAAGTATTTTCAAATACTAATCATTTCGATCGAAATTCTGGTAGAAAATGTAAATTAAAATTGCAGCATATGTAATTTATGTTCTAATAAGTTATTGCTACTTGTTTAAGCGCAAATATGAATGTGGAAGAGAACGAATTGGAGACGAACGCAATCCTCGAACATAATGGAAGTGTAATCCTCTTTCGTTCGATGATCACTGATATCACATGCAATTTAAACTTGAGGGATTTCCCTTTTGATCAGGTAAAAAACATTCATAGGAATCTAAGATCCGTAGGTTTGATGATAAGATCACACTTCAATTCTCGCGCCAAAATTTTCAAAGATCTTCAGTCCCTATGTTATTCATTATGTCGATGTTTCTCGATCCTACGTTTTGATTTTAAAATCGCCTACTACCTTAACGTATTGCAGTTGAAGGAAGACTGAAAAAGAGGCAGGAAAACGAAAAACTAGTAATTTATTAGTAAATTTGAGTGTAGATGAAAGAACTTTAGATTAGAGTTCTTTTCATCTGATTTATCAAGCTTATATCAATATGCTCTTTAATTTTAATTATTGCGCTTTTTTCCATTCTATATATTGTTTGCCGCTTTCAATCATATCATTCTTTAGATGCTAATAATTACAACGCTAAAATTATTAAACTTCAAAAAGTTCACATTTCTAATAGTTATTGGTGACTTCCCTAATATATTTCCCTAATATATTTTTGCACTAAGTAATACTTGTAAAAATTTACTAATAACTTCTTCATTTTGCAAGTGGATCAATGCAGAATTAATGCATTTGCAATATTTGAAAGTGAATAAATTCGTAAAAAGCCAATATGAAAATATTGTTTTGTTTCTAACAGCACTTCTTTGATATATTGAAATGAGAATATACAATAAAATTTATTACTTGTAAATAGCGGGTTTTTTCTGCAATAATTCCATAGAATCTAATATGTTTTCAAAATGCGATTCAACTCCACATGTATTCTACTCGACTTATAATATGCCATACCATAGCCGTGCTAAATTGTCTAAAGCAATTTCGCTGTGCTGTGAGCATAATTACTGTATTCTTGTAATCTTTTACTGTAATATAGTATACTTCAAATTGCGCTTCACCAAAGAGTGTTGCTTTAGAATATTAGTGCTTGTAGTAGTTGAAAGCCCAATCAAATGAAATACCGTAACGATAGAACTGAACAGAAAAACTTGATGACCAATAGGGAGGAAAAAAGCCATAACTTACTATGCAATAGCAAAATGTCTCTATTTATTCTATACCGTATCATGACTTTCAAGTACCATATTGTTTAGTGTTAGAAACATTCACTAACAGATTGCGAGAGTATTTTTTAAAATAGAAATTTTGTTTTGCAGCAAGTTTGTTTCCTAATATTTGCCAGTTGGAGTATGGATGGTAGTAAAGTGCAATTACAACCTACCAATGGTACGAATAACCTCGAACTTTATATTCGCAATACCGAATGGACACTTATGGATTTCGCATATAAAACCTATAAGAAGGTTAAAGGTTTAGTGCAGAATCATCTCATTGATAATATTCAATTCAATTCGATATTTTCATATTGAAAGATCACTTTTTTTTTCTTTGCAATTGATCTATCATATCTTTCGAATGATGGGGCAATCAGTTTTTTATGAACTCTTATCAGAAAATGAAGGGTTGCTAGCTATAACTGGTAAATTATGCACCAAAGGTAAGAAAAAAACGGCTCTTGCAGTTGTTTTTGCCGATCTTGTAGGTAAACTGATGTTCTAAACAGGATATTACTTTTCAGAGGTATGATTGCTGTCCGCAGCCTTTTTATGATATAACATATTTTTTGGTCTTGAAGCGATCTCCCTCTTACTATATTTTCAGGTAATCATAAAATTTTCATTAACATCATCACTCTCTTAACACACTTCGAAAATATTGAGCTTGAACAATCGTTATGCAAATATTCAAATGAAGTACCATTCCTATTCTTTGTGATTTAGAATTTTTGTTGGGAAGAAATCGATCGATAGAACATTTTGACGTTCATTTATACTAGTGCTTTTATTATTGTAGTATTACCATAAACTTGAATACTATTGATTTTAATACTGTAATATTACCGTAGACATACACACTATTTACAACGCTAATAGGTAGCATTGGTACCGCTACTATAAATGACTCATTTCCGCTGAATTCATTATACAGTAACATACTGTAATTCAGTGGTATCATATTGTTTTTATGCTGTAATTCACCATATTGTAATGCTGTGTTTATTCACCAAAGCTGAACAAACTTTTCGATGCTCTCCATTGGGTTCGTGGAGTTTTCTTGTAAATACTTTCTTCACAGATTCATCAATTATTTCTTCTTATGCCATTCTAATGTACAGAAACGGCTCAAAGAAAACGACGGTCATTCGATTTCCAGTTGAAATAGTCGGAAAATAAAGTCTTTTTGTTATGACTCAACGAAATTGACGAATATTTAGAATAAAATTGTTGATACTGTCGTTGATAAGGTGGTATCATGTTTAGTTTGGTGATACCATCTGCATTCATAACTGTCGTAACGATAGTCGGCTTCTTTACACCGCATTCAACGACAGGTGAAAATACAGAAAAAGTTTCATTAGGAGTGACGGCTCTTCTTTCAATGGCAATCATAAGTAAGTTTGCGTTTATTATTAAAGATATTTATTTATTTTCATATTTGCATATGCAAATAAATATGAGTGCTATAGCCCCATTCATTAGCGGTGACGTTTTTCGAATAAAAAATCTATTGTTGAAATATTTCCTATTATTGATAGATCATAAAGCTTCACTAGACAGTACTTGGAGAATATGAGCATGGAAAGGCAGTTGATCACAAGTCTATGCTATCAAATAAAAATCGACAAGATTGATTAAATGATTATGATTTAAGAGTATTTTATCGCTATTTCATCAGTGAGTGCAACGACTACTAGTTTACAACATAACCGAATATACCGTATTGCAATTTAACGCTAATATTAATAATTAACCAAATGTACCGTACTCTAACTTAACGTTTATTTCAGTGATGATGGTATCTGACGAAGTTCCGGCCACCTCTGAAGTGATTCCTCTTATTGGTATGCAAATTAAATCTCAAAAACATAACGATTATTATAGCTTTTTACCATGAACTTTATATCATCCTTACAAAATCCACGTCCTTTACTCCCTTCATATAACCAATAAGAACTAATTTTAATACTCCGTCGCCTGCAGAGCATATTATGGGCTATGTGAATATCTATGTTTAGGTGTGCGTTTGTGTATGTGTGGCATGTATGTCTGCGTATTTGTATTTGTGTATAGTTGCGTCTGTCTACAAGAGATTTTAACCTGAAAAAAATAGCTGAATCGAGAATAGGTAACAGAAAGGCCTAGTGAACCGATTTTTAAGCTCATCCACTAGCTGCCGATGAAACTGAAAATACGCCAATGTTTCAGAACACTCATATGTATGATATTTTGCAACCAATCTGCACACATTTTGCACTGCTTAGATCGCATTTCGCAACAGAAGTTTTGGGAAGACGAAACTTTCGAAGACATACGACGATCAGCTTTGTGCAATTAAAAATACTTTTTTAAGTGTGCAATACTTTATTAGTAGTTTATGAAATTAGTTGGTGCAATAAGCAGAACTGCAAAATGCACATATTGTTCTAACTTCTTTGGCGTATTTTCCCATTTATTAAATCGATATTTTATCTTCTATAGTCGTATGGAATAATTATGTTAACAGAAACCATTGTCATTGCAATAGGTAACCTCGAGGTAATATTATGTGATAATATCTTCGTCTACTTCAGTCGCAACTCATCGTAAATTTTTATATTCGAAAATAAAATTAAAAATAATAGTCGCTAATTTTTCTATCATATTGTAGGTAAATATTATATAGGATTGATTTTTCTAATATTTATGGCTGCGTTCACAACAACACTTACACTATCCTATCAAATGAGAGGTAACGCCGGAAGACGGGTTGATCCACATATCAAGCGATTGCTCTTTGAGAAAATTGCGTGTAATCGATATTTCTCATGGGCATTCTCCGTACAATTACCCAAACGTAAACGGGTATTACTTTTTGAATTGTTGCATGTTTGTAGTTTAGTTAGTGCGTTTATTCCAGCTAGGGGGAGGACGGAAAAGGAAACTGAACTTTTACCGGGAAAAATCTATATTTTTATCAAGGCATTATTGGAGGGAAAGCACGAAAGAATATATGTCACCGAAATTATGATGAAGAGAGTGGAGGAGAAAGGAGAAGAAAATCCCCAGAGTATCGTCCCTATCCCGAAAGTGGGAATAATATCGCCAAAGGAACAATACTATTGCTCCTAAAATTCGCTTGATTTTGGCAGACTTTTCGTAAGAAGTTGTGCTCTCCATTCCGCCTTGCTAGTCAGAAGTGAATAACCTGTGCGATGTCAGTGCCGAAATTTTGAATCCAGTTATGTCATTATTTATAGTGAAGTTTGAGCACTTTTATATCCCAGTTAATGTCATATGGGAAAACACAACGCAAATTCAACATTAGGTTATATGTGGATGTGCTTAAAATTGATGATTTTATTAACATACTGTTGACATGATACAATACGAGTAATAACATCGACTTCATACATGAAACACAAGGTGAAATGCACGTATTTGATGCACTTCTAAATTCTATCGACGTTAGCCATTTTGATGAGCAATTCATCGTCAGTTCATCGCTTTAACTAGTCATTGCGTTGCCGTTTTGATAGAGGAACATTTGACCTCAGGGCATAATCACAACCGCACAGTGAGGGAGTGATAGGGAAGGGAGAGGACTCAGCGGCAATCTCTTTAGAATTTTCCAGAAAGCATTTAGAGGAAAGAGAATGTGGATGTTCAGAGAAAAAAAAAGAAAAAAATCCATGGAAATGAACGCATCCAGCTTTGCTTAGGATTATCCACTCCTATCTGTAAATTTTTCCCGACCACACCCTTCATTTCACTTTGACTTCTTCGCTCAAATTGAGGGCGAACAAGTAAGAAAACTGTTCTTCCAACAATCATTAACAATTTTTTGATTTAAACTCACCATTTTTTCATAAACCCCAGGGGGTTTATTTATTCGAAAACGATAAAGCAACACTAAATGGATACGAGCGAGGAACGTTGCAAAGACTGAAGACCGGCAATGACGCTCGTAAAACGAATGAGCCTAAAGCACATATCGTTCAAATGGAGGAGCTCACTGGTACTATCAAAAATTATATGGTAAGAATTGAAGAACTGTCAATTTTTTTGAGAGAGAATTTACTCATAGTTTGCTTATTTCGAATAAATCAGAGGAAAACAATAAAATGATAGATCGGGCGTCATTTAGTAGACAATAAATTTATTCTTTTATTAATGAAGATTTTTGAAAATTCTAATTACTATTTTAATAATAAAAAATAAATAAAGATAAGAAAAGATTTTGGTGTGAGAACAGGTACGAGAAAACGAACACAGATCAACAAAACTATATAGGAACTGTGAAACTATCGATTTCATCTAGAATTATGAAAGGAAAGTGAATTTCCTCTTCATTACCTTTAAAGTAATCTATAGCATTAAAAACCATCGGAATTAAACAATTATATTTCTTAATAGCATATTCAATGAGATCATTTCAGATTGACTGTGAGAGTACAAGTTGTGCACATTTTATGCTTGATAAACTTCGACAATGCATCGAGACGCTTCAGGAGAACGCTGGCGAGGGTGATCTTTAAAAGTTTCTCGTTATTAAATTTGAGTCATTTGACGCGCATCAAAATATTACGTAAATGATTTCTTCTTTGTGGTCATATTATATGACATAATAATCATTAACAACACTTCAGAAAAGACGGGGGGAACTCTCGAAGAAGGAGATGGGGAGAGGGGAGATGAATGAGGTAAGTGGAAGATCACAAGTGCACAATCCGAACTATCAACTTCTCATGGAGAATTACGAGGAAGAAGCGTCAAGTCTTATGGCATATATATTCGTACTCATGTCAAAGTAGTAGAAGATACTCTAAAGGACATACAAATCCTGCACCCTCGCCTTCCTCGCTTTCAAAGGATAATTGAGCGGCAGTGAGCGCAACTTTCAGGATTTTCAGAAAGTACGTCGCGATCTGATTGCAAAGATGGACTGAGAAAAATAATAACTTTGAAGTTAGGCATCAGATGAAACGAAGGAAATTCGAAAATTTTGAAGAAGAATTATCCAAAATGCAAAATTTTTAATGCATTCAGCTTTATTTTTCAATCATGACAATTGGCTACCAAAGCTAAGCATTTGCAAGTCATTGATCGAGAGCACCCATAGCAATGATATAGCTCAGACTTTAACTTCCAGCTGAAAAATGCGCTCCGTGGAAAATCATCAACTAGTGAAAGGCACTACAAGAGTGACAAGAGAACTGGAGAAGAATGAGCCTAAATTTTATTCGAATTGGGAAGGCAATCTATTCAGAGCTTGCACTGTTTGTTGACAGTTCGTTTGGCTTGCATTCAATAAGCATTGCGCTTCAATTTTTGTGGAATTAAACGGGAGGATGAGTGAGCAGTTATCAGGTCTTACTGCTTAAAATGACCGCTGCCAAACGTAGCGGCAGTATTTAGGAAGAGAATGTGGCATACGAAGTTACAACGTATCCAATAAGTGGCATGCGAATTTACGATACATCCAATATGTGTATGTTTAGAACGCGAGTTGAAACAAATTCAATACGAATGGCAGCAGGCAACTCGAGTGATCGACCGCTTGATCATGTTTGGATACATCGCTGCAACGATCGCATTTGCGGCCTACATGCTTGCATGGCATGGCGAAGAACTCACACTCACCGATGATGTGATGGATCGAGCTAAAGCGTGACAGTGTTATTTAGAACTTATGATGTTCTCCACTAAGGACTACCTGAACTTTAAGTGTCTTGTGATTTTGGTATATTGCCAGTTGGCAGAGGAAATCTTTCATTGATCAAGTCAAAAGTGATGTTTTTTATTGGTAGCAATAATTTTCAAGCTGGATAATGTTACTCAACAGTGTAAATGTTTTCTTCCATGAGTTCAACTTTGTGGCGCCAAGCTATTTTTTCAACGTTTGCGAATAAGATCCTATCTGTGGTAAAGGAGGTAAATTTTTATCGCATGATATTCGGATACGATAGGCAAACAAGGTAAATTTGGAGTAAAATTGGCATGTTGGCAAATTGTTGCATATCTACAGCAGCATGCTTTTTGTACACAACAATCCATCTCGTAATTGATGGCATCTATTATCTGTCCGTTTCGTCCATTAACGTTTAAAAGTCATTTTGCGTTGGAATATATTTTTTATCGCGAAAGACGAGTTTATATGACGGGTTTTTACCGTGAAAATTTTATGGCGATTAATTCATCAGTGAGAGTTGGCAAATTACAGTCAGAAGTTGGAAACTTGTAGCTACCTCAAGACTTTCATCACGTCACTAGACGGTTAACGCCTCAAGATTAGCGAGGTATATCTATTGGCAACTCTTAAAAATATGAAAACAGAAAATTTTTTGAACACGTTTCATTGTCCACTAGACTATTGCACAAATTCTCACTAAAAACCCATTCTGTAATATAATATTTTAAAGTATCGTATTACCCACGACATGAAATATGCAGCATATAGGTTTGCATCATTCTTCGGAACCGACAACCTGTATCCTTTTATATATGAGCAGAGCGACTATAAATCCTATAGAGTTGCCAGTGTTATTATAGTCTTCAGTACAGTCAAATTCAGTATAGAACAATATTTGAATTTGATTGGATTTTAAAGCAGTTTCAGGAATATGGCAAGTCTTTTATCGTGAAGGAGCGCTAATATCTCTACTTACGTGTAGAATAACGAAAGGATGGAGTCCACAGGGAACCGAATGTTTTTTTCACAGAATTCTTCATCGGAGAATATGAATTATGGTGTCCCAACAAAGGCACTCATTTTTAAATTGCTTACAGTGCGGTGTTGTAATTTTTCCTCAAAATATAGCTGATAAAAGTTTTATATTATTTATACCAAAGAAATTTTTTATTATTATGTAATATTATTCACTGTTTCTGCACAAATTTTCTCACTTGGCCTTAAGATAAGAAGATCGCCTAGATACTCGTTGAACATGTGGGGATGGAATGCATTTAGGTCTTGTCCTAATGAAATTAAAGTTGAGTTTATAATGATGATGCTAGAACTCTTGCACTAAAAGTTCGTGTGAAAAGTTGAGACGTTTACTTGCTCAATCCTTTTGGCGAAGCACCATTTCTACACAGT